>PVLC010001489.1:0-45560 GCA_004027655.1 Graphiurus murinus | reverse complement strand
GTTCAAAATCAATAGCTCCAAAAGTAGGTCTCTGCTGAGGGTATGTTTGTCCTAGTCGCCCATACCTTGTAGTTCTAAATTCCTTTATGATGATTACAGATGTTAAGAAGGAAAACTCTAAAGCAATGAAAAATACTATGAATTAAGAAGCTTAGATCTCATTCTCCAGCTGCATAGGGCATCCACGGAGAGTTGTAATCTTCAATTAATGGACGAAGTGATTTACGTCCTGTGCCTCCTGTACTCTTAAATGATACAAGAGCCTTTTAAACTTTCCATCCAACATTTTATTGACATAGTTCCTGGGGATTCATACACATTGTGCCTGTGAATATCAGCAGGAGCTATGTGGGTCTAGCTAGCTATTGGACTCGGATTTCAGCATTAATGGAGGTTCACTAGGGCTAAATTTTCCCAAGAGAGGGAATGGGAATTTTTAATATTACAGAATTAACATATAGAACAACATTGAGATGGCTAGGTTCTATGACAAAGCAATAAACTCATGAAAATAGGGAATTTATATTGTTAGTTCTACTGGAAAAACCACTTTGAAAAATATTTAATCTTAAAATAAACCAAATGTATGTGCTCATACCTTAATGTTACCTGTTAAATTTTGATAACCAAATCAAAATTATATCTTTAACATCTCTAGCATTTCCTCCAGATATTTTATTTTCTTGGAACTATAAGTACACTGTTAGCCTTTGTCTCATTTTAATAAGATTAGCTGCAAGCTTTGCTGTCCTTCTCAGGGAAAAAAAAATTACAATGAACTGGATTCTAAATAATAAAGTAAGGCTGTAAGGCAAAACTTGAATTTCACAAAGCTCTGAATACCTACTGCTCTCCACATAGACTGGGGCCAGGCCTTTCTCCATTTTTTCTCTGGTAGCTGATCAGAATCAGGAAGATCAAAGAAATTTTTTAATGTAATAGTTTCTAGTGATGAAGGAAAGAGGTTACACAAATGGTCTCCTCAAACTTTAAAAATAGTCTTGACCAAATAAATTATCTTTTCAACTGAAAAGATTTCTCACATACCTTGAAGTGTAAAAGGTTCATTCCAGGGACAGTGATGTCAACAAGTTCAATTATAAGTAGTCTGTGAGTATGAAGCATCTGGGTGGATCACTGCTTTCTGAACGTGCTTTATGAAGTCCATTTTTAAAAAATATTATTTCTTTGGTGTTTACCTTGTCCGAATTCAAAGTTATGAAGAAATTCTCATAAAGCTATTTGCTATTTTCCTTTGCCATAATTTTTGTCTCTTTAAACTTACATTTATGCATTTATATAATTTACCTACAGTTACCAGAGTTAAGTTCCCATCAAATTGATTATGTTTATGCTAGAAATAAGAAAATGAAGCTTACCAAAAGACCATGATATTTTAAATATTTTTTCAGCTGTCTTAGAACTCACTGCCTGTTGCTTGGAACAACATCTTCTTTCCTGGCAAAGGGATCCTGAGATGTTAGATTTGGTGTTTGATTATATAATCTTTTATTCAAAACATCAAGAAATATATTTTGGGACAATTAGAAAAATTGAGGATACAGCAGTAAGTAGAACAAAGTCCTTACTCTTTGGAGGTGACATTAGATGATGAGTATGAGGTAAAAGTAGAAATAATGAATCATAGGTTAGGAAGTGGTTCTTAAGCATTCAGTTCTATCTTGGGGAACATATTAGTTAAGGCTGCTTTAACAAATATATCTTAGATTGGATGGCTGAAACAACATTTATTTCTTACAGTTCTGAAGGCAGAAAGTCCAAAATCAAGATGCCAGCAGTTATGGTGCCTGATGAGGGTGCTAGTTTGCAGATAGCTGTCTTCTCTGTGAGTCCTCACAGAATAGAGAGAAAAATCAAGGGCACTTGATTAATCCAACTCATGAGGTCTCCACCTTCAGGACCTAATTAACTTCCATCACATTGGAGATTCAGCTTCAACATATGAGTCTTGGAGGAACACACATATCCAGTATGTAGCAGGAAACCATGTGAAGTGAGAGTGTCCGTATTTCTTAGGAGTCTGGTAGATAAATTCTTTGTCAGTTGGACTTCATTTGTTCAGTTGGTGTCCCGCTTTCCATAGTGTTGTTCTTGCCTTGCAGGGTGGTGACCATCACATGCACAGCCTGGGCCCTTGCTCTCACACATTGACCCTAGGCTGACTCCCTTGAAATGTATTTTACCTCCTTCTTTCCGTTTCCTTCCTTCTTTCCTTTTCCTTCCTTCCTTCCCTTTTCCTTCTTTCCTTCCTTCCTTCCTTCCTTCCTTCCTTCCTTCCTTCCTTCCTTCCTTCCTTCCTTCCTTCCTTCCTTCCTTCCTTTCCTCTCTTCTTTCTACCAGCCTTTTCCTGGAGAAAAATGAGTAGAACAGAGGCAGCTTCCACAAACATAGCAGCAAGCCTGGCTTAAGAGATTAGCAGCGATAAGGAAGTTGCTGGTTTTACAAGAAGAATAATGTCTAAAAAGATTTTAAATTTAAAATCATTTCCTATTTTATGCTTAACTGAAATTTCCCTTCTTTTTAAAATTTTTAACCCCAAACTATCCAGTAAAAATTCTATTGCATAACAAAATGAGAACTGTATTCTCACTAAACTGACTCTACAAGTGAAGCCAGTTGGCATAGACCAGAATTTTATTGCCAGTGACCAAGAGTAAAATGAGCAGAAGCTCAAGAAAGCCCTGGGAGCTGTAACTAGGAGCTGAAGAACAATGGACAAATCTGAGTTATTTAAATGAGGACTTGAGATATACTCCCCTTTTTCTACACACTGCAGGAAAGAAACCATGGTGGAAGAGGAGGCAGGTAGACAAAAGATAGAATGCCTGGGGGCAGTAAATAATGTCTCATTGTATCTTGCTTTCTCCTGGAAAGGTCCTTGAATATAGTAGCAAGTGGTCATATTTCATTTGGATTAGGCACCATATTTCCTATATGTATAGGAAAGATTAGATAATCTATTTGGAATCTATTTCTAAACTCACTATTTTAAAGCAAACCACAAATTCTAAAACAATGGACATTAAATACTTTGAATTTTAACCAAATTTTAAAATGAATGATTAAGACAAATATGATTTTAATTTATTTATTGAGGAAATAAGGAAATACTGTAAGAGTATACAAAATAAGTCTATATTTTTTTGTACATGGTCAAATTGGGATGGTGAGGATATGGATATGGATAATTCTTTTACAAATTGTTTTTCAAATGTTATTATCTTTTTAGTAATATATATGTTACACAAATGTAGTTATTATCTTTTTATTAGTATATATGTTACACATTTAACATCTGTGTATATAACATACATATATTTATATATAGCTGGTGTATAGAAGACTTAAGTGATCACATCAAGAAGTTTTTTGTTTATTTTTGTTTTGTTTTTTTTTTTTTTTGGTGGTACTGGGGCTTGAACTCAGAGGCATTCCATCTCCCAGCTACAGTTCAGCCCTTTTTATTTTTTGTGTGGAAACAGGGTCTTTCTTGGATGCTGAGGCTGTCCTCAAACCTGTGATCCTCCTATCTCAGCCTCCAAAGTCCTGGGATTACAGGCATATACCACTACGTCCCACACCATTAAGAAATTTAAGGGGCTGTCGAGGAAGTTTCCGCCTGTGCCTATATGTTGGAGTGTTGAACCTATGCTCTCCAGTAGCTTCACAGTCTCTGGTCTAATGTCCAGGTCTTTGATTCACCTCGAGTTGACTCCTCTGCAGGGTGAGAGATAAGGATTTGGTTCCATTTTTCTACAAATGGATAGCCAGTGTTTCCAACACAATTTGTTGAAAAGGCTGTCTTTTCTCCAATGTATATGTCTGGCATCTTTGTCAAAAATCAATTGGCTATATGTGTTGATTTGTTTCTGTATCTTCTATTTTGATCCATTGGTCTAGGTGTGTATTTTTTTGTGCCAATACCATGCTGTTTTTATTACTATAGCTCTGTAATATAATTTGAAGTCAGGAATTGTGGTGCCTCCTGCATTTTTTATTCTTATTGCTGAGGATTGCTTTGGCTATCCTGGGTCTTATGTTTCTCCATATGAAACTTATGACAGATTTTTCTAGGTATGGGAAGAATGACATTGGTATTTTGTTAGGGATTGCATTGTCTGTAGATCACTTTTGGTAGGATGGCCATTTTGATAATATTTATTCTGTCTATCCAAGAGCAAGGGAGATCTTTCCATCTTCTGAGATCTTCAATTTTTTTCTTTAGTGTTTTATAATTTTCATTGTAAAATGGCTAGGATTATCCCTAGGTATTTTATTGGTTTTGAGGTTATTGTGAATGGAATTGTTTTCTGTATTTCTTTCCATGTGTATTCATGATTGGTATATAGAAAAGCTGCTGATTTTTTAGGTTGATTTTGTATCCCCAAAGCTCAGAAAATTAAAACAAGAATTAATAAGTGGGATGACATTAAGCTAAAAAGTTTCTGTAATCAAAGGAAACCATCAAGAGTCTAAAGAGAAAGCTTACAGAATGGGAACAGATCTTTGCCAGTTATCCCTTGATAGAGGACTAATATCTATAATATACAAAGAACTTAAAAGACTTTACACTAAAAATAATAATAATAATAACCCAATCAAGAAATGGGCAATTGAATTGAATAGACATTTCACAAAAGAAAAGATACAAATGGCCAATAAATACATGAAAAAAATGTTCAACATCATTAGCAATCAAGAAGATGCAAATCAAAACTACACTGAGATTCCATCTAACCCCAATCAGAATGGCAATCATCTAGAATCTAAAAAATAATAAATATTGGTGAAGATGTGGGGGAAATTGGAACTTTTCTACATGTTGGTGGAATTGCAAGTTAGTTCAGCCATTATAGAGATCACTGTGGAGATTCCTCAGAAAACTGGGAATGGATTGGCCATATGATCTAGCTATACCACTACTGGGTATATTTCCAAAGGGGTTGATATCAGAAAACTGCAGGAATATATGCATACCCATGTTCATAGCAGCACAATTCACAATAGCCAAATTATGGAACCAACCTAGGTATTCATCAACAGATGAATGGCTTACAAAATTATGGGATACACACAATGGAATTCTAGTCAGCAATAAAGAAGAACAAAGTTGTGTTGTTTGGAAGAAAATGGAAGGACCTGGAGAACATTATGCTAAGTGAGATTAGCCAATTACAGAAAGTGAGAGGTCATATGTTTTCTCTCATATGTGGAAGCTAGTTAGTAATTGGGATACCAGAGGGACTCCATATAATGAAGGAGAAATCTCAGTGGAGCCAGAGAGGTGTTCTAAGGGAAGGGGAGGGGGGAGAGTGAGGTTCATTAATGGAATTACTACCATAAACTATGTGTAAATATGTGAAAATATCAATGTCAATCTCAGCACACTGTATTGGGAAGGGGGGAGATGGGAAGGTGAGAGGGGGGGTCCCACCAAGTGCTGCGTGAATGTATGTCTCTGTCAACATGGTTTACATTATGATGTGAGACTATAATTCACCAATAAAAGCATATTTAAAAAGGAGGAAGAGGAAGAGGAGGAGGAAAAGGAAGAAGAGGGGGAGGAGGAAGAGGAGGAGGAGGAAGAAGAGGAGGAGCAGGAGGAGGAGGAGAAGAAGGAGGAGGAGGAGGAGAAATGTAAGGGAATGGAATATAACTCAGTGGTAGAGCACATGCTTAGCATGCACAAGCCCTTGGTTCAATCCCCAGCACCAGGGAAAAAGGAATAAAGAAAGAAAGGAGGGAGAGAGGGAGGGATGACAAGCAGATTCAATATAAAATGATGAGTTCATCTCCCTAAAGTAGTCACTTTAACATAGTAGGATTTTCTCAGGCTGAATGTAGCAGTAGGACCTGTAATGTAACCAAGACTTACATAAATGTGAAGGAAAGAGAACTGGAGCCCAGAATTTCTACCTCTGTCAGTCCTGAGGATTCTCTGAGAAGTAAAAGTAGTCCAAATAAGTTTGAGACATGCCATGTAGTAAATTCCATTCTTGGAGGTTCATGATTCACATTAATGTATAATGACTTTAAAAAGTCCTGCAGGAAGAAATAGTTCAACTTTGCTTAGCCCCAGATTTTCCAAACTCCCTTGTCATTCTATGGGATATACCTTCAAAAACACAACTGTAGGCCAATCAGTGGTTTGAACACCTGAAGAAAGAATATATACAGAAGTGCAGATGGAGAGAAGAAAGAAGTTGCATGGAGTATAATAAAAAAAAAAAAAGGGGGAGGAAGGACTCCAGATCAAGGTGTGTGAGCTTCTTTAGCATGGGATAGAGAAGACTCTGACCGGTGAGCATGTGCATTTAGATTTGACTGGATGGCATGCACCTGGATAGATATGACAGTCCCTTAATAACAATACCCTGAAAACCATTCAGTTCCTCCTCTGATTCTGTGCTCAGCCAGCAGCTTTCTGGCTATGATTTGGCTTTTCATATAACTTTATCCGTGGGCAGAAAAAGCAATGATAGCTATTTCAGTGTCCTTGATAATTTATCTTTGCAAATTACTAAATGGCCCTCTGGCAGAAGTCCCTTGTGAGCTTGATCAGCACAGTAAATCCAGCTAATCCTAGTCACTTCAGGAAACGTTGGGAAAATCAGCCTTGTAGCTGCAAGCTAAGGACTGAGCTTAAATTTTAATGAATCTTCCAGGGTACTTGTACCTTTCATTCTGAAGTCTAACTTGAGTGGCCTCTTTTAAAAACAGCTTCTCTTTGTTCTTCTTTAAATGAAAGAAGTGAGTTCTGACACAGAAAGTTCTTTTTGTTTTTGTTTTTTTTTTTCATAGTGAAAAACCATATATTTTTGTTTTTGTTTTTTTTTCATAGTGAAAAACCATATATTTAGAATTAGCCTTCTGGACTCTGTTTAGATGATCTCAATTTAGTTGGCAACATCCAAAGCATCATAATCAAGAATGAGTTGAACGTATGCCTTCTTCTTCCCATCGCGCCTGATCAGGGTGTTGATCTTGGCGACACCAGTGTCATAGAGCTTCTTCACAGCCTGTTTGATCTAGTGCTTGTTGGCCTTGACATCCACAATAAACACAAGTGTGGTGTTGTCTTCTGTCTTCTTCACGGCTGGCTCAGTGGTCAGGGGGAACTTGATGATGGCATAGTGGTCAAACTTGTTTTTCCTGGGGCGCTCTTCCTAGGGTATTTAGGCTGCCTCCAGAGCCACAGTGTCTTGGGCCATCAGAAGGTGGGTGACGTGCAGATCTTCTTTTTGTGGCTGTGTACACCTTTCAACACTGCCTTCTTGGCCTTTAAAGTCTTTGCTTTGGCTTCGGCTTTGGTAGAAGCAGGAGCTTCCTTCTTCGCTTTCGGCGCCATTTTGGTGAAAGGGGCCAGAAAGATCTTAAGACAACAACAATAATAAAAACAACTCATCGCATAACCCTGAGCTGCTCAAACTGGGAAATGCAGGTATGTGGCCATGAGCAAGGAGGTATGCAAAGACTCAAGATAAAATGGTAAATCTTCCAGGAGTATCAATTTGATTCAATAAAGATTACTTTTATATTGAAAGAAACAAATGTGGATAGATAAACTTTGTAATAAAATGGAAAAAAAGCCAACTCTGAACTTCTAAGATAAAATGTGTTGGAGCTAGGGGAGCAGCTCAGTGGTAGAGTGCTTTGCATGTGTGAGACACTGGGTTTGATTCAAAGCACTGAAAAATGATCACACTTATGGAAGATCACCTTTGACGTTGTTGCCCTCAAAGCTGCCTTGGGTGGGAGATGGTGGCATAGTAGTAACCATCGCCATCCAAATGCCTAAGAGTGGGAAGCATAGCGTTAAGAAAATGTAAAAGGAAAGGGGGAAAAACTAATGTTCATCAAGCATCTACCAGGGGTCAAGCATTTTAGATTAACAATCAAACAAAACTCACAATAGCACTATCAGGTGGACACTGTATCTGTTTTACAAATGCAAAAGTAGCAGCAGTGGAGGGGTCAGAATTTGCACCTGGCTGCTCCCACCCCTACATCAGATGTGTCCCACCAGTGACTAGCAGTCTATTATTACAGGAGTCTGCAAACTTTTTCTGTAAAGGGCCAACGAGTAAGTATTTTAGGCTTTGTGGCCATATGGTCTCTGTCAAGTCAGCCCTTGTCGTATAATAATAGCCATAGACAATATATAAACAACTGAGTGGCAAGGCTCTATAAAAATTTATAACATTAAAATTTAAATGCTTTGAATTACTGTAAATCCTAAATATTCTTTTTTCTTTTTTTTTTTAAGCTTGTAATCCCAGCATTTGAGAGGTTGAGACCAGAGGATCTGGGTTCGCAGCCAGCCTCAGCTACCTAGTGAGGCACTCCACAACTTAGTGAGACCCTGTGTCAAACTAAAGAATAAAAAATAGGGCTGGGGGTATAGCTCGGAGGTAGAATGCCCCTGAGTTCAATGTCCAGTACCACATGCAAAAAAAATGTGAAAATATATTTTTTTTACATGGTCTCATGGGCCATTCAAAAACATGGCCATAGTTTGCCATCCTCTGCATTGGTGAGTTGGAAAATTCAACTTAGCAAGTTGTTTCCAGTGTTAGAAAAGTTTTTAAAGATACTAAATACAGCAGATAAGAAGAGGAGAGAAAACATTACTATATATATATATATATATATATATATATATATATATATATATATATCACATGTGTAATTATGGCAAGAAACTTTTTTGTTACTGTATTTGATTAAATCACAAACCACTGATTATGTGATGCACCATTGATTTATGTGCCACTAAGAAAGAAAAATACTGGCAGTTAAGTACAAGATCCCATCAATTGTAATATGCATCCCAATTTGATATGTCTTATAAGGAAATACAGTCTACATACATAAGTCTGGTATGTACTAGTTGGTGATACAAAATGTTTTTCCACCATTGTGTAATAAAAAAATGTTTCGAAGTCACCATACTCTCTTTGTCCTCCTTGCCGTTGATCCCCACCCTCCCCCACCACTCTGTCAAGGCTGCCAAGAACAAAGGATCTTGACTCTCCATGGCCAGGCTCAGTGAAGACCGGCACTGGACAGCACTGATCTGATTGGGTGATTTTTGCCACCAGGATATATGAAAAGTCTATGACCAGCTCTTTTTAGAGAGGTGAGCATTTGCAGAGGCTTCCGGTGTCATGGAAGATGGTGGGCACTGAACCTGTGAGTTTCAAGTGAAGGACACTAGGTGAACCTAGTGGTGTGCTTTGAAGGTGAGCTTCTCTGGAAGGTAGGGCAGGTGTGTTTCTCACCTGGAGTCCTCTGAAAGGCTGGAGATTCACAGAGGTGCATCTTGTCAGCCAGCACAGCTGAGAGACGGGAGAGAGCATCTAGGGACAGCCCAGGTCCCCATGGTGGGGTGTGGCAAGAACGTGTGAGCTTCCCAAGGTCTGAGCATGAGCTAAGAACTTGGTGGAGGGCACACAGCCTGTTTTATCCCTCGGCTCATGTGGCCTGATGATGGGTCAGTATCATGGGATGATGACACAGCAGGTTCCTGGGATGAAGGGAAGAAGTACATTCTTGGGACGGGGGATAGGGGGTGTCTGTGCCCCAAGTCTGTCATCAACTGCACCACACCTTAGAGCTTGCAAAAGGCGAGGACACAGGGCTGGAGCCAGCTAAGGGGACACCAGAGCCAGATGCAGACTCTCCCCAATCCAGTCTTCAGCCGGGTCCGCAAGGCCTCTGGCTTAGCCTCTGAAGTGGAGGCTGCCAGGAACAGTCCAAGTGAGGCCCCTGGGAGCCCAAGGGCCAGGCAGGAGGAAAGGCGAGCTGAAGCTTGGAGAGTATAGAACTGGATGAAGACTCATCATGACAGTAATAATAATGCCTGTGCTTGACCAAATACACACTGGAGAGAGATTGTGTTTCAATTAAAAGGGGGTAAAAAAAAAAATACAGGATTGATCTGAGTTTTCTAAATGTCCTAAATTCAGCTTCCCAGTTGCCAGGCAGGTATGGGGGCTAACCAAAGGAATGTACACACAGAGATAAAAATAGAATAAGACTCCTATGTACACATCCCTGCTTGGCAACTTTCCCATTCATACCTACTGCATGGAAAGTTCTAAACTGATTTTTTTAAAGCCCAGTCTTACCTTTTGAAGAAGATATTTAAGTATGGCAAGTGTTTTCCATGCCTGTCTATAGCAGGAAGTTTTTATATGAGTTTCTTTAATCCTGTCTGAATTCAGCCTTCCTCCACTGATTTCCATAACCTTCTCAATGGAAAAACTGCGACAATTGTAGAGAAGAAAGCAGGAGGGTAGAGTGGTCATTAGTAATTCTGTCTTCACACTGATGGCTGCTTCTTAGAGGGCTAATTTGACCAAGGTCATATTGTATTGGGGGCTTTATATTTTCAGGAGAGACAATGTTTATCTGTGTTGCACCCAGCACACACAGATGGTTTCTGGTAAATTGTCATTACTTCTGTTATTTGCAGAAGAGTAATCTTTCACTACAATATCACTGCTAAGAGACCGTTTCTTAAAGTGATTCTACGGGCTGGACTTCATACCTGAGTATGAAGTAGGAAGAAGATAGGCAGCAGGGTGGTCCTAAGACCCTACAGTGTGCAAGACATTACTTTGGATAGATACCCAAAGTATCTATTGCTTCTGATTGCTTGTATTTGGGGGTGTCCAGTTTGGCTGCCTACAGTTTTCTCCCCAGGGGAAATTCTTAGTATGTGCTAATAAAAATAGCAGTTTACTCTGTAGTTTTTTTGGTCGGGGGGAGTACTGGAGGCTGAACCCAGGGGCATTCTACCTCCATATTACACCCCCAGCCCTATTTTATCTTATTTTTCTTTTTTCTTTCTTTTTTTTTTTTTTTTTTTTTTTCTTGCGGTACTGGGGATTGAACTCAGGGGCATTCTACCTCCGAGCTATACCCCCAGCCCTATTTTTTATTCTTTATTATGAAACCGAGTCTCACTAAGTTGCAGAATGCCTCACTAGGTAGCTGAGGCTGACCTCGAACCCGGATCCTCTGGTCTCAGCCTCCCAAATGCTGGGATTACCAGAGTGCGCCACCACGCCTGGCTCTTTCTTTATTTTTTGAAAAAGAGTCTTGCTAATTTGCTGAGGGTCTAAGTTGCTAAGGCTGGCCTTGAACCTGCAATCTCCTGTCTTGGATTCCCTCTCAAATACTAGGATTAAATTCCTGTGCCCCCACACCTGGCTACTCTGTAGCATTTTCCCTTCAGGAGGCTTTTACCCTTTTCATTGATTTTTTTCCCCCTTCTCATTGATTTCAGGACTCCTGCACCAAGCAACCACTAAACATAGCTGGCTATTGTCTGGTTTGACGTGGTTCCTCTACAGGTGATCCAACCCGGGCAGGTCACGTGACTTTCCTATCTCACATGAGTCATTGTATCTAGAGCACAGGTGGTAAGACTTCAGGGGCTTTAGGAATCTAAATTAGCTTTGTGCACCTGGTCACACACTGCCTTTTCAGCAGTAGAGGTAGAGTATAAACGAAAGGTAAGTTACCTGCAGGTGAAAAGCACAACTGCTACTTACTGAACATATGCACAGTCTCTAACGCCTGCCATTCTGCTCTGGGGTGAGCTCATTTTCTCTATTTTCCCCCAAAGTGGGAGAGGGTGAAATGACTCGTTCAAGGCCACACAGCTGGTAAGTGGGTTTGAACCCAGCCCTGTCTGACTTCAGAGCCCTCTTCTTGCCTCTGAGGTGTCCTCGGCCGGCCGGAGGAATAATCCACACTGGTAGGGAGGGGGGTTTGGTGCTGCTGCAGGGGTGGAGATGGAATCTCAGGGTGAAGCTATGGAAGGCTCACTGTGAGCACCATCAGCAGGAGTCCTTTAAACAGCTGGAGGTGCCCCTCCCGCCAAAAAAGGGAAAGCTGCTTTGTGAGCCAGTGAGCTTCTGGACCAGAGGGCTCCATCTGAAGCCTGGACCAGAGAGAGTCTGCACCAGCGTGCTGGCATTCACGCTGGGAGGCTGGACAGCACGCGTTTCCAGGCTCTCACTTCCGAAGGGTCTGTGATTCTAGTGACATGTTTTGGAAAGTATTACAGGTGATTTCTGTTCTTCCAATTGCAGGAACATCTCAGAAACTGTTCTAGTCCTGCTCTTGCCTTCAGCTCTTCTCATTGTCTCTACCCTCTGCTGAGACGTGCTTACCCCCAACCCATGCACCAGAGCTAACCTTCTTTACCTCCCTTGTGGCTTTTCAGAGAGGAAGCCCTGATGATT
This sequence comes from Graphiurus murinus, assembly GCA_004027655.1. Classification (NCBI taxonomy): domain Eukaryota; kingdom Metazoa; phylum Chordata; class Mammalia; order Rodentia; family Gliridae; genus Graphiurus; species Graphiurus murinus. The sequence continues at coordinate 33,282 of PVLC010001489.1, read as the reverse complement.
TCAGAGAGGGATGCCCCTGGGTTCAATCCCTAGTACCACCAAAGAAAAATAAATAAATAAAAATAAAAATAAATCTGCTTATCATACTATGTAATTTACTTTGTTAATTCATTCCTTGATTATTCTCTTCCTCTGCTAGCTCTGTGGGGTCAAGGATTTTTTTTTTTCTTTTGCATCCTAGCAATATCTCCTGACATACTTACTGTAGGAGTCCATAAGTATCTGTGACACAGGGTTGGGCCATCTGAGCTCTGACTCTGCTGAGACCTGAGTGAGCAACTTTGGGTAAATTGCATCCTTGTTCTGGGTTCCAGTTTCCTCAAACATGCCAGGTTTTCCCTTGGAGTCTGTATATAGACAGAAAAAAAAAAGTATGATTGTAAAATTCAGCTCGTGGTTTGTTGTTTGTCTCTTAAAAATATTCCAAATAAGTACAAATAAACATGCCAATCATTCCTTTTGAAACATACTTGTTCTTTATGCAGCTTTTTCACGCTCAGATTCTCTTCTGTTCCAGGAGCCATTTATTATCGAAACTGCGCACTGGAAGGTAAATCTAGTGACCAGCACATGTTTACCACACTTTGTCCGTGAACCTTCATGCTGGGGATTTTCCACTGCTTGGTTACTGCTTAGGGGAAAATTTTAGAGCAGCAGGAAAAAACACTGATGGTTTGTTTCTGGTGTAAGTCCTGTTGATTGGTGTCTTTCAGCACACTGGGGATATAGCAGCTGGTATGCTTATTTGATTTTTTTAATCCACTTAATTTTGTAAGTTTTACTATTGCTTTCAGGTGTATTCATATGTTTTCTCATGAATATGGGGGAAGCCTGTTATATGTGCTGTGTGAGTGAACATACTTAGATAATCATAGTTGTTAATACTGTGTTTAATGAATCACAAACATATGTAATTAACTGATATAGTATTCTCCTGCAAAATAAAAAGCATCAAGAAACTAGAAAAATGAGGGCAAAATAAATCCAGAAGAAGCAGAAGGAATAAACTAACAAAGAGCAGAAATCAGTAAAACAGAAGACCTTTAAGAGATCAATAAGATTGACATACTCTATCAGGACTGACAAAGGACAAGAGAAAATGTAAATTACCAAAAGCAGAAACAAAGGAGGGGATATCACTACAGAGCCTGCAGACATTAAAAAAGATAAGATGGGAAGAGTGTGAACAACTCTACACACAAGTTTGACAACTTAGATGAAATGGACCAATTCCTCGAAAAGTCCAGGCCACCAGAACTCACCACACATGAAAGATATAATTTGAATAGTCTTGCAATAAGGAAATCAAATTCATCATTTCAAAACTCCACAAAAAGGAATTTCCAGGCCCAGTGGCTTTCCTGGAGGATTCTACTAAATAGTTAAAAAAAAGAATTAACATAAATCCTATATGATCTCTTTCCGAAAATAGAAGAGAAAGAACATTTCCCCTATGTTCAGAACCAGATATGCTTTGAAATCAGCTAATATTTGGATCATTTAGATTTTCAAAGTCCCCCTGCCCTTTTGTTAGAAACTGATTATAAGTTTTTGCTTTTTCTGCTTAGGTTATCCTGACACTCTTAGTAGATACTTTGTAAATGTCTATTGGGTGAATTTTCTCAGGACTTTTTGATTCTAGACCTTATTATAGAATAAGTAGAATCAAGGTCTTTCTAGGATGCATTACTCTCTGCTTTATTTGTGCTCAAGAAATAAAATTATTTTGTGGGTACCTGAGATGCAGAAAAATAAAAACTTTCTAATTCAAAAACACTAGTTTAACTGGCCTTTAAACTAAGATTCTCTGAAGATTCTTCTGTATTTCTAGCATGTTCAAAGTATAGCTAATAACTATGTCAGTTATCAATTTCTATAAAGCAAATCTCCCCCCAAATTTAGCATTTTCAAACAATAGTAATCTATCATTTTTCATAGTTTTGTGGGTTGAATGAACATTCTTTTTATAATCTACTCTGTGATCGGTCCTGCCACTGCATTCTGTTGGCAACCAATCTGCTGCTGTCAGCCACTATACCTGCATTCTTCCCCCTGTGGCCTCTCAGGACTGCTAGCCTGGGCTTCCTCCCAACATGGCGGTCTCAAGACCACATCAACAGATGGCTTCTTCACATGTCTGGTACTTTATCTGAGATGACGGGACTAGAGGAGCTGGTCACATGACCTCTCCAGCAAGATAGCTGGACTTCCTTATATGTGATGACTTAAGACTCCAAAAAGGCAAAGGTCTCCAATTCTTTCTTTCTCTTTTTCCCCTTTCCCTCCCTTCCTCCCTCCCTTCCGCCTTCTCCTCCTCCTCTTGCTCCTTCTCGTCCTCCTCCTCCTTCTTTCCTTCCTTCTTTGTGGATCGAACCCAAAGGCCATTATACCTCCAAGCTATACCCTCACCTCTTTTTATTTTCATTTTGAAGCAAGATTGCATTAAGGAAATAATGAGGGTCTTGCTAAATTACTGAGACTGGCCTCAAAATTGCCATCCTCCTGTCTCAGCCTCCCAAATACTGGGATTACAGGTGTGTGCCTCCACGCCCAGAAAAGGCCTCCAACTCTTAAGGTCTACCCTAGACCAGACTAGGCTAGCCTCATATTTACTACATCCTACTGATCAAAGAAACTCACAATGCCAGTCCAGATTGAACAAGGTGGGAAAATAAACTCTATCTCTTGATGGAAGGAAAGCATAGAATCTGTGGCTCTGAATTATTTGTATTCTTCCCACATGCAAAATACACTATCCCTTCTCAAGATCCTCAAAAGCCTATCCCATTATGGCATCAGGCTCAGGCTTCAGGATTTTGTCATCTACATCAGGTTCAGATGAGAAGGAAGCCCCTAAGGTGCAGTTCTCTGAATACAGCAAATCAGTGTGGCTCCCCTCCATCCAAACATCTCTGAATAAAGAAGACCAGTTAGCTGCCTTTCCAAACACCCAACATACAATTGAAACACAGGGAAAAAATAACAGCAATGGATGCTCCCACTAGAAAAGGGAGGAAAGGGCTCCAGCCCTTGGTCCATAGGAATTTTGAAATCCACTTGGGCACACGTTCTCAGGGTCTCCTATATGGTACGAGGCAAGTACCATAGTACTTCTGCTCTTTCATTTCTCATTTGATTCTTTGGCTCATTTTTTTCTAATCCACTGTTCTTGGTGGCTCTTGGTTCTACTTTCTGCATCATGGCTCTATTCTCTGAGAATCCCTTTCTTTTCCATAAAACAAGGCTCATCTTTAAAGCTGGGTAGATTCGTATGTCTGCTTTCTGCCCATGTAAAGTTTGGAGCCCAGAAGTCTCACTTTATTTTGTATTGCCCTTCTCTTTTAATCGAAGTGGATAGAGCTTTTACCAGTACAATTTAAATTTTGCATGTTTTCAATACATCAAATTAAAATTTTGCTTCATTAAGTAAAAGTCATACTCTTAAATTTATTTACGGTAGGCAACTCTTTTTTTGTGATGGTAAGTCAGGGTGCTTTGAAAAATATATTCTAAAGATTCTTACAACTTTGTGAGGCTTAAACAATGGGTAATTGTATGACCTTGATTTGATCTTCATTCTGAGTACTATCACTACCTTGGATTTAATCTTTACCTTGAGACCATTCCTTACTTTGAATATCTTTTGCCTCATGGAAAGGCTGGGCATGAAAGTTTTATTTTCTAGCCTAATAAGTATATGAATGGAAACATTTCCTCTTAATCCTATTTTTAAAAGGAATAGTTTCTTCTTTGGCACATTTCTGTTTTCATATGCTTTATCATAGGTGGCCAAAAGAAGCCAAGTTTCACTCTCAGTATTTTGCCTGAACATCTCCTTAGCCAGATTCATACATTCAGTGATGTGTTTTCTATCTTCCAGACAACAGGATTGCCAAGCAATTTGGCAGTATATAACATGAGTTTTGCTTTTTTCCAGCTTCCAGTAGCAAATATTTCACTGCTTTTCCAAACCCCATGACTAGTCTCCTTGCCATTCTTCCAATTTTTGCCTTCTAACTGTCCCAAAGCCAATGACACATGTATTAGGTTTCCATGATGGCATCACTCCACTTCTAGTTATCCATTTCTGTATCAGTTACACTTGCTGTGTAACAAACAATCTTAAAGCTTAGTAATTAAAACAAAAACTGTACAGTGTCTTTCATGATTTAGTGGTTGACTGAGTGGTTCTTCCAGTGGTCTCCCTTGCTCAGTCTGGAGCTGATCAATATGCCTTAGTTATCTCATTGGTACTCCACCTGGCCAATTTGGGCTTCTCCATACCAGGATCTCAAGGCCACATTTCAAAATGGCATCATTTGCATATTTAGTACTTTGTTCAGGATGGCTAGAACAGCCACACTTCTCATTCTCCCTGTGTTCGCCTCCAAACGGTATCTGGATCACTTTAGATAGTGGCTGAAGCCTACCAGAAAACAAAGATGGAAGCTGCTGTATTTCTTAAAGCCTAGATCTACAACTAGCACAATAGCACTTACTGCATTTGTTGGTCAAAAACGGTCACAAGGCCAGCCCATATTTAAGGGGAAAGAAAAATAAATACCATCTATTGATAAAAAGAAAAAAGTGGGCAGAATTTGTGGTCATCGCTAATCCATCCAAATAAGAATGACCACAAAGCAATGAAAGATACTTCAATGTGCTGGGCGTGGTGGCACATGCTTGTAATCCCAGCATTTGGGAGGCTGAGACAGGAGGATCCAGGTTCATAGCTAGCCTCAGCTGCTTAGTGAGGCCCTGTTTCAAACTAAGGAATAAAAAATAGGGCTGGGGCTGTGGCTCAGAGGTAGAATGCCCCCAGGTTCCATCTCCAGTGCCGCAAAAAAAAAAAAAAAAAAGATCCTAGTTCTTAGATTTTGTTTTATGTCATGTATTTACATCTTTGACAAAATAAATAGCTCTTTAAGAGCAAAGACTGGAGAATAATGATTTGTTAATCCCTCTTAACACAATACACAGAATGTATCACATAGTACACATTCAAAAATGATATAGAAAACTTAAACTGACCAATAACAATTAAAGAGATAGAAACAGCAGTAAAGAGTTTACCATCAAACAAAAGCCCAAGGCCAGATGGTTTTCCAAGTGAATTTTATAAAACATTTATAGAAGAGCTAATCCCAACACTCCTCAAACTATTCTGTGAAATAGAAAGAAACGGGACACTCCCAAACACATTCTATGAAGTCAACATCACTTTAATACCAAAGCCAAATAAAGACAGCTCAAGGAAAGAAAACTATAGGCCTATATCACTGATGAACTTAGATGCAAAGCTGCTAAACAAGATATTAGCAATGTGCATTCAAAACCACATCAAGAAAATTATACACCATGATCAAGTCAGGTTCATCCCAGGGATGCAAGGCTGGTTCAACATACGAAAAACAATCCATGTAATTCACCACATAAACAAACTCAAAGACAAAAATCACATGATCATCTCAATTGATGCGGAAAAAGCATTTGACAAGATCCAACACCCATTCATGCTAAAAGCACTTCAGAGAATTGGAATAGAAGGAACATACCTCAACATCATAAAGGCAATATACAGTAGGCCCACAACCAATATCATATTAAATGGAGAGAAACTGCAAGAGTTCCTGCTAAAAACAGGAACAAGACAAGGATGTCCATTATCACTTCTTCTGTTCAATAGAGTACTCGAGACTCTATCCAGAGCAATAAGGCAAGAGAAGGAAATCAAAGGGGTAAAAATAGGGAAGGAAGAACTAAAACTATCGCTTTTTGCAGATGACATGATATTATACCTAGAAGACCCAACAAAGTCAGGCAAAAAACTTATAGAACTGATCAACAAATTCAGCAAAGTGTCTGGATACAAAATCAATCCTAAAAAATCAGAAGCTTTTCTATATGCCAACCATAAATCCACTGAAAAAGAAATCCAGAAAACAATCCCACTCACAATAGCACCCCGAAAAATAAAATACTTGGGGATAAACCTAACCAAAGAGGTAAAAGACCTCTATAAGGAAAACTATAAAAAGTTGAAGAAAGAAATTGATGAAGACCTTAGAAGATGGAAGGACATACCATGCTCTTGGATAGGCAGAATAAATATCATCAAAATGGCCATCTTCCCAAAACTGATTTACAGATTCAATGCAATACTCATGAAATTACCAAGGTCACTCCTCACAGATATAGAAAAATCAGTCCTTAAATTCATCTGGAAAAACAAAAAGCCCAGGATAGCCAAAATAGTTCTTAGCAACAAGAACCATGCAGGAGGTATCTCAATACCTGACTTCAAACTCCACTACAAAGCCACAGTAATAAAAACAGCATGGTATTGGCGCAAAAACAGACACATAGACCAATGGAGCAGAATAGAAGACTCAGAAACAGACCCACAGGTTTACAGTCAACTGATTTTTGACAAAGGAGCCAAAAACATACGCTGGAAAAAAGATACCCTCTTTAACAAATGGTGTTGGCAAAACTGGTTAACCGTATGCAGGAAAATGGAAGTAAACCCCACTTTCTCACCCTGCACAAGAGTCAACTCAAGGTGGATCAAAGACCTGGAAGTTAGGTCGGAGACCTTGCAGCTACTTGAGGAGGGCATAGGACCAACACTTCAACACATAGGCACAGGTAAAAACTTTCTCAACAAGACCTCCAAAGCACAAGCAACTCAAAGGAAGATCAATACATGGGATTGCATTAAATTGAGGAGCTTCTGTGCAGCAAAGGAAACTATCAAGAACCTCAAAAGAGAGCCTACAGAGTGGGAGAGGATTTTTGCCAGCTACTCTACATATAGAGGTCTAATATCTAGGATATACAAAGAACTCAAGAAAATCACAGCCTAGAAAACAAATAACCCAGTTAAAAAATAGGCAAAGGATCTAAATAGACACTTCACAGAAGAAGAAATACAAATGGCCAATAAATGTATGAGGAAATGTTCCACATCATTAGTAATCAGAGAGATGCAAATCAAAACCACCTTGAGATTTCACCTAACCCCAATCAGAATGGCAATCATCAAAAACACGAGCAACAACAACTGCTGGCGAGGATGTGGAGAAGTGGGAACTCTAATACATTGTTGGTGAGACGGCAAACTAGTGCAACCACTTTGGAAAACAGTATGGAGGATCCTCAGACAAATGGGAATGAACCTACCATATGATCCAGCAATACCACTTCTGGGTATCTACCCAAAAGATCAGAAACCAAACTATCAGACCAATGCATGTGTATCTATGTTTATAGCTGCACAATTCACAATAGCCAAACTATGGAAGCAGCCAAGATGTCCATCAACAGACGAATGGATTACAAAACTATGGGATATGTACACAATGGAATTTTACTCAGCCATAAAGAAGAACAAAATCATGTTATTTGCAGGGAAATGGATGCAACTGGAAGAGATTATGTTAAGTGAGATTAGCCAGTTACAAAGAGTAAGGAAGCATATGTTCTCCCTAATATGCGGATGCTAGGGAGAAGATGGGACATAAGAGGGTCTTCAGACGGAAAAGGAGAGACCATCGATAAACAAAGAAGTTGATTTAACCAAAAGGGATTGACGGGGAGGGGGGACAGGGACACCCTAATGTACATCAAGGTTACTCACTAAATTGAACCTGAGAGGGAGGGAGGGCGAGGGAGCGGGTGGGAATTGGGGGAAGGGGACAAATGAGAAATGTAGGCACATATGTTGTTTTCAATTTGTACCTAACAAAGATGCCTGCTGACAATGTACGAGTAATTATAAAAAATTTTTAAAAAATGATTCCTGAATGAATATTGGCTAAATGAAATAGTCTTGTTACTTGTGGTAATCTCTCCTAGAATAAGTTGTTATAGGGAAGTTATCTCTTCTCTGAATCTTGCTTTTTTCTGGGAGGAAGATTTCAAACAGAAAGCACAAAAATTAGGAGTATAAGAGGTTAGTTTAGTTAGGGAAATGGGGGCATGGTGTCCATGATAAAGGGGTTTACAATTAGAGAAAGGGTCCAGAAAGGGTTGCCTCCCCAGGGTGGAAAACAGCCTAGAACAAAGGAGTTATGCTCCAGAGGGAGGGTTTGGAGAAGTTTAGCTCCAGGAGTGGAAACAGCTGCTTTCCACATGGCGAGCTTTATTTAGCATGGGACCCTTTTCCCTTCATGCATACGCATTTGGGAAGGCCACTGTCTCTTTTCACACCATACCTCAAAGTGTCTGCTCCATTTTCTTCTTGTTGAAAACTTTCCTGTAAGTGCCTAAGAGAAATGGGGGGGGGTAAATATATTTAGAATGTCCCCCTAGACCTCACAAAGAGAAGGCAGCCATGTTGAAGGCAGAGCTTGACTGCTGAGGAGGGGTCTCTAGGGGCTGTGGCCTTGGGGGTTATATACAGTCCCTTCTCCCCTTGCTCTCTCTCTTGCTTCTGGCATCCATGATATGATGATATGAGAACAGAGCCCTTGCTTTCACTCTTCCTCTGCTCCCCACGCCATGGCCTGAGCTCCACAGACTTCACCTGGCCTAACATGGGCTGAATCCCTGAAATCTCTAGAACTGTGAGTAAATCTTCTTCCTCTAAGCTGTGGTGGTCAGGTGTTTTGGATTGCAGAAGTGAGAGTGCTGACTGAAACAGAGGGGTAAAATGGCAATGACAGTTGTAGTTGGCCGGGGAATCTCTGTATCTCTTCTCATAAAGGCTGGCTAGATCCTACCTAACAGTCTGATTTTCGTGATGCATATGTTATCACATTCTAATTCCATGTAGAATGGATTTCCATTCTTGGTAAACTTGCCAATTCTAATTAACTAAGACATTTGATTAACCAACAGCAGTGTTTCCCTAATTGATGGTTTTGTTAGGAAGTTAAGCAGAAATGAGTAAGGGTTAAGGATAAGGCTCACTCCACTGGGGATGATGAAAATTTAATGCCAATAAGTCAAGCCACCTCTGGCAATGGAGAACCCTGCCCATAAACCATCTCTTTCATGGACAGATACTACTTTCTTGCATCTAGAAGGAACTGGGTGTAAGTGGTCTAAAAGGCTTTCTAACTTGGAGCATGTGCAGAACACTAAGCCCATAGGTTTCGCTTAGGTACCAATGGAAATTTTCCAACATATTGGAAATAGCACAGCTGTACTAAACTGTGGCATGAAAGAGTAGTACCTGCCCCCCAATTCATAACACATGAGGGAGAAGGTTTACTCACCATGTGGAAGATATCATAGCCACTTACTTTTTTTTTTTTTTTTTTTTTTTTTTTTTTTTTTTTTTTTTTTTTTTTTTTTTTACTGATAATTGAACCCAGGAGCATTCTACCTCCAAGATATACCCCCAGGCCATTTAATTTAATTTTTTTTGAGACAGGGTCTTGCTAAGTTGCTGAGGCTGGTCTTGAACCTGCGACACTCCTGTTTCACCCTTCCAAGTACTGGGATGACAGGTGTGCACTACCACACCTGGCTGGCTGCTTCCACTCTTGAAATAGAGCACTCCACAACTCCTCTGTAGCATATTCCCTAACATGGTCCCCTCTCATAAAAGTGTCCACTCACCTCACCAAACAAATCCCTATGCTTACCTATGTTTCTTGGATGAAATTTTTCTTTCAGGAACAGAACTGAGGAAACTACCACCTGGCAAAAGTTTGACAGAAATTTTACTATAAGTAGGATCTTTTTTAGTAAAATGGAGACTTTAATACACAGGGTCTTCCTCTAGGGCAGCAGTTCTAGGCCTTTGAGCATAGTTAGAATCACCTGAAGTGCTTTTTTTCATTTAGTCTTGCCAGAGCCCACCTAGACTAATTAAATCAGAGTCCCTAAATATATTAGGACTTGTTCTTATGTGATGATAACATATAGAGCAGGTTGTGAGCCACTTTTCTTGAACCTTTTCTTCCATTTCAAGAAGATAAGTTTGGCCCTCCCTCATACAGCTTTAACACAGCAGTCCAGTTTTTTTAAAATCTGAGATATATAGTGGAGGGCTGTGAACAATTTAGGTCATAAAACAGATTTAGTGCTAAGAAAAAGTTTGAAAACACTAGGCTGTTGTGATAGCCTAGGATTCTTGGCTTTGTGAAATAGAACAAATAATCATTGAGATATTTTTCTTGGCATTTTTATGGCTGATCTGCATGAACAACTTTGAGGTTGTTATTGTTTAATAAGAGGCAAAATCTGCCTTCCAACATCTCTGGGGTGTTTCTGTTTGTACAAAGCATTCTGACTGCATTGTACATCTGAAGCTTCGTGATTATCTTCTCTATTTACCCAAACCGCAATAGTGTCTGTGTACAGTAGATCAAGATACCCTTTCCCCCGCCTCTATGATGGGTGCTTTGCAAGGCTCAATGTCTGACTATCTTCCAAATCCTCAAACAGATGCCAAATCATTTTCCTTGAACTGTGCACACATAATTCTTGTGGGTAAGGATTGCTATGGAGAAAGTTTCCCAAAACATTATTTCTCTCAGGGATATGCAATGCTTTCAATAAACTAAGAATAATCAAGGTTAGAATTCTTTGATATGTGGACACTCCCTCCAATCAAAGGAACAAGTATAATTGTTTCCCACACGTGTAGCCCAGGTAGGTCAGCTCTGAAGATAAACTTCTACAACTTGGCAAGCCAAGAATAAAAGCTTATTAACAATGTCCACATGGGTCTTCACTTCAGGGATCCTGTAAAAGCAATTGCTGGTCCTGTCCATATTTCCTCATCTCCCTGTCACCCCTCAGCCTCTTGCAATCTGAGTTCTGCAATCTGCTTACTGAAACATTGCCAAAATCAATGGAGAGTTTAAGGCCCTTTGCTGGTAGTGCTTCTCAGTGTGTTTAATCACAGCCTCTCTTTAAATTTTTTATTTCCTTATCTGCTCTGATAAAACAGTCTGCTGGTTCTCTGAGCATTCATTTTGTCCTGCCCTTAAATTTCAGGGATACTCAAGTGCTCATGCTAGTCTACACTCTTCTCATGCTACACTTCACACTGATTTCATTCACACTTTTTGCTTTAGCTACTGACAACTACTATGATTCCTAAATCTCTTCCCCAGGCCATAGGGTGCCCCATATTTGGACACAAATATTACATACCCTTGTACTCAACAAATATTTTCTGAAATATAGCCACTGAGCACTGAACCACTGTGTGGATGGGTTCTGGGGGAACTTTTAGCAAAACCTACATGTTATACTACTTGAGAGGCTGAGACAGGAGGATCACAAGTTGAAGGCCAGCGTGTAGTAACTTAGTGAGACCCTGTTTCAAAATAAAAAAACAAAACAGGTCTGGAGGTGTAGCTCAGAGTTAACACAACAATGAGTTCAGTCTCCAGTAACTAACACATACATACATACATACACACACACACACACACACACACACACACACACACACGTTATACTAACACCCTCCATCACCATTCTATACATTGATTTCTGACCATCACTAGATACATTTCCTTTTCTCAAATAATTTTATTTTGGGATCACTGGGGACTTGAATGCCCTCTCCTCCTTCCCCTGTCCTTGTGCCTCAATCAGACATCATTACCACGTCTCACTGTATAATCTGGAATCTTGAACCAGAGAGAGAGAGAGAGAGAGAGAGAGAGAGAGAGAGAGAGAGAGAGAGAGAGACAGAGACAGAGACAGAGAGACAGAGAGAGAGAGAGAGAGAGGGAGATTTACAGGAAGATTTACTAGTCTACCTTTTCTGTCAATTAGGCAAGCATTACAGGTATCATCTGAGGATCTTTCATAGAATTGGCATCCAATTTTTTTGGGGGGGTCTGATACTAGGGACTGAACCCAGGGACATTCTACCTCTGAGCTATACCCCCAGCCCTATTTTATTTTTTATTTTGAGACAGGGTCTCACTAAGTTGCAGAGAGCCGCACAAAGTTGCTGAGGCTGACCACAAACCTGTGGTCTTCCTGTCTCAGCCTTCCAAGTACTGGGATTACAGGGGTGTGCCACCAAGCCCAGCTGGGATCCAAATTTTGATCTCTCATTTTTTATATATAAGAAGATGCTTTAAAGAAGATTTTTTTGTTTTGTTTTGCTCTGTCCTTTGGTTTCCTTTATGCCACACATTCTCTATGTCACTTCCATCAACTTTAGTCTTATTTATTTGAAGGAACTTGACCTTTTTCATGAACTTTAACCAACATTTTTGTAGTTCTTCCCTGTGTCATGTTAAACATGGGTGGTTGGAGAAAGGGCAGCGAGGTACCTTACAGGTCTTGACAGTTTGCTGCACAGCACTTACTGTGGTTTGCCCTCCCCCACCCCTCAAACCATAAACATACCATAACTTGAAGCTTGGCCCCCAGTGTGGCAGTGTTGACATGGTGGGCCTCAGTGGAGGGTAATTCGGTCATGGGGGCTCCACCCTCACGAGTGGATTAATGCTGTCTCAAAGGAGTGTTTTCTTACTCCCAGCAAAGCGTTGAAGACTGTTAGGAGTCTCCTCTGAGTCTCTTGCTTCCTTGCTTGCACACATGCCACTTCTTTGTCAGCCAGCTTCCTTTCAGCCAGGGGATCCTTACTAGGACACTGGTGCCATGTATTTGGACCCTCTGCCATCAGAATCATGAGCCAGATAAACCTTTTTATAAGTTGCCTGAGCTCAGTTATTTTGTCATAGAAACACACAAAAAAAGACAGTACCTTTCACATGGGAATTAATGTCCCCTACAGGAACCCTGTTACAGAAATATTTTTCTCTTTCCTTTTGCACAGACCTAAATGGCATTTAAGGAATTTCTTGTGAAGCTCAAGTTGATACAAATATAGCCATATGTTATTATTTTACCACTTTAAATGTATTGCTAGGGACTTTTTATTATTGCATGTTTAAAACACTCCTGACTCTTGCCTATAAAAGGACCCTTGGGTGTCAGTTAATTTATGGTTAAGGCTATCCTAAACCTTGATAAAATTGCTATGATAATTTGAGGCAATATCCTTTAAGCAGTATCCAGGTCTTTCTTATTGCATTGTCTCCAGTCCCTAGCACATGATAGGTGCTCACTAAACATTTATTTTAAAAATAATCCATGAATGAGTATATCCTTACACTTTTCAAGTAATAACCTAGGTCCCTGTGCTCCTAATAGTTAAGACAGAGGTGACTCATTCCTTAGGCCACCAGGAATATAGGTTTGGGATTCATCTTGATACCAGACAAATTCTGATAATTATAGAACAAGTATAACTGCTCCCATCTTGCTCCATTGTGATAAATATCACTTAATCCCTAAGTCTTTCAAGGAAGGGTCTGGTCCAGTTGCTGAGCATGACCTCCTGGGTTAGTTGCATAATACATTTGCTTTAGCATAAAATTATCCTATAGTTCCTCAAAAGGGAGCCATCCCAGAACAGATCCTAAAAGCCTTTTAATGAAAATGGGAATTAGGGAAATAGGGAATCTGATTTGAAGTTAGCCTATGGAAATTTCCTACAGGCAGGTGGGCCTTAGGAGGGTCCCCAGTGACTGACACCTCATAGTGGGCATCTTGACCAGGGTTTCAGGTTGCTTTGTAAAATATCTCAGGGTATCAGTTCATTTCTGGTTAAAACTATTCTTAACCTGGATAAGGCTGCTATTTTAATGATTTGAGGTAGTACTCTCCAAGGCAGTATCCAGGTCTGTCTTATCCACTGTCCTTATTAGCCTCTCAAGCAGTAAACTTTCAAGGATGTATTTCTCTCATAGACCTACTTTCCAAGGCCCCTGGTGAACATAACAGGTTTTCTTGAGCTAGGAATCAATATCACTGCCTTTGAGCCACAAAGAACCCAAACAGTTGCTCTTTTCAAACTTTTGTTTGCATAAACATAACTCTTCAACACCTGCCTCTGTTTTTATATTCAGATGTTTCAATCCTATGCACCCTACACCAGTATTTTCCAGTGGAATTTTCTGCAGTAACAGAAATGTTCTATGGTGCTCTGTCCAAAATAGTAGCCACTGGTTGCATGTGACTACTGAGCACTTGAAATATGATTTGTGTGACTGAAGAACTGGATTTTAATTGAGCTTAATTTTGATTAACTTAATGTAAGTATTAACATAACATTAGAGACTACCATACTGGACAGCATAGCCCTATACAATTCAAATATATATATGTACACATATATGTATATATATATAAAATACATATGAACACATATATATGAAAAAGGAGAATATGTAAAATAATCTTTTAAGTGTTCTAAAATTATAAAAGTAATATATTATCAATATTTTAAAAATACATAAGTGTGAGAGTAAAATACTAAAAACATTCATATCTCAACACTTAAATTTAAATATGTACTGTAAACAATGTGGTGTTTGAGCCGGGTGTGGTGGCCCACTCCTTTAATCCCAGCAACTAGGGAAGCTGAGGCAATAGGATCATAAGTTCAAGGCTAGTGTGGGAAACTTAGTGAAACCCTGTTTCAAAATTTAAAAAAATTAAAAATGTGTGCATGTAGCTCAGTGGTAGAGTGCCCCTGGTTTCAATCCCCAGTACCTCAAATGACAACAACAGAAACCCTGCAGTGTGGCATTTATCCTTTCAATGACTTCTCTTCTGTTGTATGTAAAAAAAGGAAAATAGTGTGATATAGTCAATAAATGTGTAGGAAGGTCAAGAGAATACCATGAAAATTTCAGATTAAACTTATTATAGTAGATATTTCAGAATCCGTGTCCTGCATAGATGGCATCCCCCTAGCCCATGGGCCTGTCCACTCCATTCTCAGCTCTCGGGCAGGGGTAAGTGCCAACTAGGACAAGTGAGAAGAGAGCGCCTAAACGGGAGAGGGTGGGCAGAAGAGGAATGAGGGCCTCATCTTTATATCTGAATCTATGACATGGTCATGAATACTAAAAAAGTCATGCATTCATTTGCCCACGTATTTATTCATCAAGTTATTTGTAAATACTCATCTAGGCCAAGGTCTTTGAGAAGGGCATGGACCTATGGGACAGAGTCATATTCCCTTCCTCATGGAGTTTAGAATCTAATATAGAGACAGACAGTAAACAGGGGAACAAATAAAAATACTCAGTTACTAAGTTGAGAAAGTACAATGAAGGAAACAAGGTAGAGACTTGAGAATAGAGGAGAACAGGGGCAGGATGCATTAGGTAGCTGGAGAAGCTTCTATAAAAATAAGACCTTTAAAGTGAGACATAAAGATTGAAAAGGGGTGAGTCTTGTGTGTGTACATTAGTGTGTATGAGTGCATGCATGCATGTGTATGTGTGTGCACATGAGTGAATGCATGTGTGTGTGCATGTGGGTGAATGCTTGTGTGTGTGCATGTACATGAGTGAATGCATGTGTGTGTGTTTGATGCACACACACATCTGTAGAGAGGGACAGAATTCTGGATGGATAAAGCATTTGCAAAGACCTGGAAGGACAGAGATTAGAGCACAGTGAATAAAGAAAAGGTGATACAGATGAGTATCAGATGACCTACGAATGAGATCTAATGATTGATTTAGTTGTTCTGCTTGTGATCAGAGTACATCTATGTGAACTCCAAATCTGGACTTTCAGTCATGGCCACTCTTGCTCTGTCCCTTGTGTCCTCTTTCTGCCTGTCCTGGTGTCTTCTGTTCTACCTCAACTGGACTTGAAGTTGGATTAGCAAGGTAGATGGTGTAGACCTTCTGCTCCCATAAGGACTGCAGTGTTGATCCTGAGGGAAACAGAAAGATACCGCAGCATTCTAACTGGGAGCGTTACAGGATCCTCAGCAGTCACCTAAGGCAGCACCCTACTTACTGAGAACATTACTAAAATCCACATACATCCCCGTCCTCATGGAGCTTAGGTTTAAGTGGAAATGGAAATAAAAGGGAAGTAAAGTTGAGTTTAGAGAGTCCATTGAGAACCCAGCAGTGCCCTGGAGGTGACTGGACCACACGATGGGCAGATGAAGTCAGACAGGGCAGGACCTACCTGTAAGTCAGGGCGTCTGCTGCTCTCCCAGGAGGAGGCCCCGCTGGCTCCTCTTGGTCTGAGTCCTTCCTTACAAACTGTTTACTTGTTTCCTAGCCTGATAAGCACAGTGTCCTTTCCAGGCAAGTCAATTACCTTATGGCCTAATGACATCTGAGGACAGCTCCCAGCCTTGCCACTCATTTACTTCCCAGTTAGTATGGGCCAAGAATTTCAAGCAAGCAAATACCAAAAGATTAACTCTAAGTCAATAGTTAAAGAACAAATACTTCTTCCAAGAGAGATTTCATCTGCTGCCTGAGTTGCTAAGGAGACACAGCTCAGATCTAAGCAGTCCTCAATTTGCTCTCAACCAGTACCTTATAGAGAAGCCTCAGAAATTTACCAGGCTTGAGGCCAACTGAGCCACAGACCAGCAGCTTATCCTCATTCCTGTGCCAGGGCACTGCCACTCCCAGAAACACCATGAAAAACCGAAGGGAGGCCTTAGTATGACTTTCCAAGAAAAAGGACAGATGTCCTGTTCAATTCTCTTTTAAAATGCAATTCCTAGATAGGCAAATGGACTGAGGTTTTCTATGACCTTGAGTGCAAAATTTAAAGGGATGCCAAAAAACAAACAAACAAACAAACTCAGTAAGGATGATAAATCTTGTTTTAAGACACTATTATAAAATCAAAATTAATAAAGAAATCCATGATGGACAAAATTAACTAAGACAATATTTATTGGCAAGAACACCCTTGTCTGGGCTTCAGCAGACTGAGTCTTCTCTAGATGTATAACATATGGTAAATTCCACTACCTCTCTGCTTCTCAATTTACAGAGGAACAAAGAAACTCAAAGAGGGGCTCATTCCTTCAAGGAGCTATTAATTAAATTGGATTTTCTTGGGGAGTAGGGAGGTATGCATGCTGGACCTGGGTTGTTTTAAAGATTCTGGCTCAGTAATTCTAATGTGCACCATGATTGCAAAGGCCTATGCCAGGAAATGACCTGTAGGCAGATACACGAATGTCAACTAATGTGCAAATGGCTAAGAGCAGCTTCCTCTATTTCTCCTGCCACATGTTGTCAATGCACTGACAATACTTTTGGTTTAGGGCAGCATGACACCAAGGCAGTGTCATGGGAAAGGACAAAGGAATACTTATTGAGCTTCTACTTCCTCCCTGTCATCATGCTAAGTCCTTTTCATTTGGTTAAATTTTGCATGTATTATTTTAATCTTCCTAGTTTTATATGGTAGGTGTTATCCTATCCACTTTATTGATAAACCTGAAACTCAGGGATACACAGTAATCACTGGCTTCTCATAAGCCAGTAAGTAGCAGAGTTAGGATTCCAAATCAGGTGTTTTGACTCCAGCGCCTGAACACCAAAGCATGGTCTATACTATATTCCCTGAAACCATTCAGTGAGGAGCAGCTTCCTTGGAAAACGGGGACTAAGCAACCTTCTGAGCCAGTTGGCAAAAAAGGGGTGCAGGAGGTACCAGCTTCCTGATGGTAAAAAACATAAAATTTCCACTACGTGGGTATTTTTCCACTTAAGGAGACAGCATATTTTACCCAGGTTAAATGATAGTTTACTCACAGGCCAAGGAAATGCTAGAAATTAAGAACTCTCTATAGTTTGTCTGACCTCAGCCATAATTATCTAAGCTTATTTCTGAACATACTGGTAACTTTCCACTTCAGACTAGATGAAAATTTCCCCCCATCTCCCCAAACCCAGTGTGTATTATCTCTGTAGCATCAGAAGATGCAAAATAACAGCAAACTTAGAATTCAGAGATTTTTCTCTGTCTCATATCAAACTCAATGTATCATTTGACCTGCCCTTTCCCCCCCAAAATTGAGACCCATAGAAGGTGCTTAAGTCTGAGGACCCTATTTGACCTATCTTTGTTTCTATAGCACTTAATACAGTGTCTGCTACACTATTGGCATCTAGAAAGCACTTGGTGGGTGGGTGAATGAATGAATGAATGATGTAGTTGGAATGTAAAGCAGACTACACAGCCCCACCACTGATAGGACATAAGCAGAGAAATTTTTTCTAGAAGTGCAGATGAATTTTCAGCAAGTCAGTATGCCATACTCCGCCTTGCTTATCCTATTTTTCCAAAGCTGCTTCCTTGCAACTGAATTTACAGACATATCCCAAATGTGGTTCCAGGATTACCCTCACCTCCCCTAAGTCTTGAGTTAATCATGCGGGGGACAGGAAGTGTATCTGTGGCTTAAGTCTCCACCATCATTAAGGGCTGAGATGGGACAAGATCCTCAAAGCAGAATTCCAGGAGCTAGCTCTGCCTGCCAGGTTCACCTCTACCTTCTGGGTTTCCAAATACATCTAATCATCCCAACCATCCTATGAGGGAGGTATGTGCCTGCTAGGATTAGGTTTGTGTGCGTAATACAGAAATTCAACTGTAATCTATTAACCAAAGGAGAGTTTATCTTTCTCACACGACAAGAAGCTGCAGTGGCTGTCGGCGCTAGTCCTGTGACTCTTCATACCAGCCATGTCCCGGGCTTCTTTTTTTTTTTTTTTTTTTTTTTGTGGTACTGGGGATTGAACTCAGGGGCGTTCTACCTCCGAGCTATACCCCCAGCCCTATTTTTTATTCTTTATTTTGAAACCGGGTCTCAATAAGTTTCGGAGTGCCTCGCTAGGTAACTGAGGCTGGCCAAGAACCCAGATCCTCCGGTCTCAGCCTCCCGAATGCTGGGATTACAAGCGTGCGCCACCACGCCCGGGCTTCTTTTAGCTTCCAACTCCATGGAACTTAGCTTTCAACTTAGGCCTTTAAGCTCACTAGATGGCAGTTTCTCTTTCAACATCCTGTATGAGTTCTAGGCATAAAAATGGGAAAAGGATGAAGGGCAAAGTACATGCCCACTGAGCTGACTCTATCAACTTTGCCTTTTACTCCTCGCTGCAACATCTGTTTACATCTTACCAAACAAAATTGAGGTTCTAAAACAAAATTGAGGTTCTTTTTCTAAAGATAAAGGGAAGATGAGACTGGCACTTAGTTGTGTTTTGCCACAGCATGGTAGTGCTTGGTGCTTGGCAGAGCCCTAGGGACCCATGACTCCAGGGTCATGATGCTTCCTCTCCACCTCTGGGTCCACAGCCCTCTTGCTCCCAGGCTGGGCATCCTTGAACGTGAAACTGTCCAAGTCATATCTGAACTTGTCCAGGGGATGACCCAGAGTCTGTTCCTGCAGTCAGGGGATGACCCAGAGTCTGCTTCCTACAGTCAAGTTAGTTCCAGTACCCAGAAGTCAGGGAAACAAGATCGAATCTCCTGAGGTCACAAAGTTCCAGAATATTTTGCATTTGCCCCTTTTCCAGGATGGAGGCACCATACTTAGAGCTGAAGGGAAGCAGCTTTCATTCTTTCTCTCATGTCACCTGACCACGCAGGGCCACCCAGAGCATGGTTCTTCAGCTCCAGGTCAACATGCAGGCCAATGTCACAGGAGGTAGGACTTGGGGGTGCTAGAAAGCATGGAGCCATCATCTAGGTTTGACTCATAAGACACTGAGGTCCAAAGAGGTGGATGTAATTTTTTAAAAGGGACCAGAGCTACACCCACACATCTGGAATCCCAGCTAAGTATTCCAAAAGGGACTATGTCGGGGTGAGCTGGGTGTCTGAAACCAGCTTGTGGTAGTCTTCCTGGAGTGCTCTCCCAGCCTCCTTTACCTACAAGCAAGCCAGCTGACTAATGAAAAGGCAGGGGGAGGGGAATGGCTTGGCTATGGGAAGGATTTGATATTCCAAAACAGGAGAGCAATTTGGTAGCGAATCAGGAAGATAGAGCTTCAGCTGAGTCAAATGCAAGTGTTTGAATGAAAAGAACTTTAAGATATCAATGACTACAGGACGCAAAGAGGAAATCCAGTGCAATGGTGGAACTGTTCAAGAATGCTTGAGGTTATGTTACCAAGGGCCTCACAAAGCTCTTGTCTTGGAGCTTTACTTGTATCAACTTATTTAATCCTCATAGGAGACTAGGAGTTTGGTGCCAATGGCCCAGGGTCCTATATTCAAAATCCTTGATCGCAAACATGTTCCCAATGCCGAATTTTTCATATTTCAGAAAAAAATGTATGATGCATATGCTGTATGTTGTGTAATGATTTTTGGAGGAGTCAGGAGCAGCACCCATAAGCAAGCACACTGACATTTCTGCAGCAAGTGGCCCACACAGAGACTATCAAAGCTTTCACACTGAGTTCACTATCAAGTACATTTTGAAACCCCACTTATGAAAAAAGTTTAGATCTTCAGAGTCTTCAGAATTCCAGAGCTTATGGACCCCATCTCTATCCTCATTTCCTGGAGGAGAAAACTGGCAACCCGGCTCTGGCATCTGTGTGATTAGCTATTTTGTTCTGCTGCCTGATGACAATGCACTGCTATCATATTATATCCATCCCATGTCACTATAATGTCTGTGACTTCACCCAGTCCTCACAGAAAAGCAAGGAGGGGGGAGTAGACTGGAGTAGATCTCTTTAACAACAGAAGCTCAGAAAAGTGGTGTCTTGTTGAAGGACACACAATGGATGGGTAGAGACACAATGGAAACCAAATGGCAGGTCGGCAGCTCCTGGCTGCCCTGACTCTCCTATACCACTAGGGCACATTCCTCAGGAACTATGTGAAGGAAAAGAACTACAAAGAGAATTTTAGGATTGATGATGCTTGGAAGAAGAGGCTTGAAGTGGCATTAGAATGAGAATGGAAACCTATGATAATTAATTTTTTGAACATGTAGAGGAGAAGGACGTAGTAGACTTTTTTTTTTTTTTTTTTGCGGTACTGGGGATTGAACTCAGGGGCATTCTACCTCCGAGCTATACCCCCAACCCTATTTTTTATTCTTTATTTTTGAAACAGGGTCTCAGTAAGTTGCAGAGGGCCTCACTAGGTAGCTGAGGCTGGCCGCAAACCTGGATCCTCTGCTCTAAGCCTCCCAAATGCTGGGATTACAAGCGTGCGCCACCATGCCTGGCTTACCCTCCCAAATGCCACTAAGCACAGTTCTAGCTGAAGATGCAGGGGAACATGACAGTAGTGTGTCACAGGCAGCATGCCCCTCCTGCAACTTGAGCATTCGTTCACTGAGACAAAGATGACACTCCCATATCAGAGTTATCTGAGGTCCTCTGCCTATCTCCAAGGGCTTTGAAGAAAGAAAACATTGTCCAAAACACTGGAAAATTATGGACAGGAAGCCTCTATTGCTGTGTTCCAGGGGCCCCAGGCTGATGTCTGAAAACTACAGCCCCAGGAGCTATGAGAATGGTGGTCTGTGCTCTTCAGAAACGTGTCCAAGGAGAAAGTAGTGGTCTCCTGTTCTCCCTGGACCCAGAGCACAGTCAGCCTCGAGAGAGAATAGGGATGTAGCGGATGCTGCCTACTTCTCTGTGCTCAGAACATATGTGGCCCCCTGAAATGGTCAGGAGAACAGGTAGGGGTGGGGCAGGGGAGGTCACGTGGCCCTGGAGGATCCTGCAAGGCTGGAGGGGTGCAAGGCATGGGAAGAACTTCGATCTGCTTCCACTTTCTCACACTTCTGCGTCATGGTGCATTATTTCTGGCAGGAATCTCTAGAGATGTTCCCACTTCTAGATATGAGTTATAGTTTTTCTAAGATGCCATTGCAGTTAACTACATGGTATCATTAAAGAGCATCAAAAAGGCAGTCCCTGATCCCACAAATATCTCACCCTCAGAGGGATTCCTTTGTACTGATGAATTCTCCAGAAGACACCACATGCAAGGATTTTGCCAAAGTGCCTATGTACGGGCCACCCATCTCTCTAGAATGTTCTCCCTTGGTTTTTCCATTACATTTCTATTCATCTTTCAAGAACCTCTTCAGACTTGTGCCTCTTTCTGAATATCCCCAAACAGCATTTACATACATACCTTTATTAGAACTCTTTTCACTCTGTAATCTCATTATATGTGTACAGATTGGCTCCCCTAGTGGCGAGTATAAAAATATAACTCACAAAGACTATATGAGGCAGAACTCAGAACAAAGTAGGTACAAGCAGGTGTTAGCATTTCCCCTTCTCTTGTCTGCTGTTAATTCTTCAATTGAACTATTTCTAGGATTTGTTTGTCTCACTCCCACTTTCCTACCACCACCCAATCCATCTCACTATTACTTTAAAAGCTTCATAGCTACTCTCTGTGTCTCCAATATCTTTATTTTAATTTTAATATGCCTCATAAGCTCCTGCTAATGAGTTTTCCTACCTTATTTCTGTCTTTGGTGTTTTTCCACTGTTTAAGGACTGAGGTAGATCTCAGTAGTCTAATTCATCAGCCCAAACTCCTAGCACTATGTCTAAACTATACTCTTCCCAGACCAGACACTTACCAATGGTTTTCAGGTGACCTAGTCCATACACATCACTCAAGCTCATGATATGCTGTAGGACCTGTGTTTCTACTTCTCCTGAGACCACCTTTCAAATCTTCCCTTCCAGGATTGGTTAGTTGGAATCCTTGTGAATCCATTTCATTCTTTAGTCAATGAAAAAAAACATGTATTGAATAATGCAATGCATGTGGGGTGGCGTGGGGGAGCTAAAGTTCATTCAGCTCCTTCAGATCCAATATCATGAACATCTTAAGGTTGCTACTAAATATAACCCATGTTTAATTGGATCTTGCATGACCCAATATTTTAGGACTCCAGATTCCTTGAAAGTTCCCCCTAAGTATTTCTGAAAAAAAGATCTAGGGTGTCTTAATATGAGTTCATGTGCAAGTCCTGACAGCTTCTCTATTAGTTAAGCAGTGAAAGTTTCTTAAGAAATAAAAACAATAAATGGAAGTTGGGGTAAATAGAAGTAAAACTGGGTGTGGGTTCTGAGAATGGCTGATACATGGCAATGTTGACTCCCTGGGGCAACTGAACTATGGGTCCTTAATCCTCCCTGACTACTGGAAGGATGTATTCCTGTGGCTGAGACAGGGATGGAGCTGAAGGAGAAAATAGAAAATAAAGTGACTCAGCTGTGGATAAGGAAGACTCTATGGGCAGGTATCTTACAGTGAATTATTCAGTTTGGTACTTTGCTTTTTAACATACTTGCGATGCAGGTCAATTGGAAACAACAAGAGAAAGAGTGCAAAAGAAAGTAGCACTCTTGCTGTGTGATACTTTCCTGTCTTATTTTTTCCTGAACTTTCTAATATCAGTATATACTTAAAACTCAAAAATATGTGGTCACCAACCACAGCTTCAAAGAAATAATGTCTACAGGTGGACTATCTATCTGTGAGGGTCCTGGTTAAATGGTCAGTGATATTGATCATGGCTTACAGACGTGATCGTTCCTTCCTCCTTCCTTCCTGATAGGACTTGAACATTATTCAGGAATCCAGCTAACCCTGGGTAGCTGTGTGTTTCCTCCCTGATGGAACCCAATGGTGTCCTTAGGACCAAGGCTCTTTCCAACCTTTGCTTCCCTGTCCTCAGTATCTTGGCTTTTCATCCTCCTGCTTGTAGTTCACAGCTTCTAGGTAACAGCCATGTCTCCAGGTATTCTGAGTGACTCAAAGACACGAATCATATAGAAGATTTCAGAAGTCTTTTCTTCTCCACACTTTGTCTTTTTATTCAGAAAGGGAGGCTACTAGCTTCCCAAGTGTCATGTTAGGACTCCCTACTCTGGGTACAGTTGAGCCCTGCTGGACACTCTACCTTCTTTTAATCACCATATCCCTTTGGGCAGCATTGCTAGACCTACAAATAGAAGTACAGGACACAGAGTTAAATGTAGATTTCAAGTAAATGATACATAATTTTTAGCATAAGTATGACCAAATGTCATATGAGATTTAAATTGAAGAATTACTTGTTTCTTATTTGAAATTCGCCTTTAACTGAGCACCTATATTTTACCTGGCAACCCTTCCTTATGGGCACTGCAACAATTCTACCAGATACCATTGTCTCCCTGAGGACTCTCCCCATGGATGACTTCTTGTCTTCAAAATGATACAGCCCTGGGATATTACATGAAAAGCTTGACCCAGATGCCTCTCTTCACATTTTCATACTCTATTCATGGAATCCTAAAGAAAAGCCCCTTGTGTCTCATTGTCATTCTATATTTCCAACAAACCATCTCTTTACTTACAGCCACTCCTCTTGAAGACTCAGCCCCAAGTTCTAGAGGTGAAGCTGGGCCAGAAGACAAACACAAATGGCAGACTCTACAAGATACCCAACTTCACTCCTGCTCTGGGGGCCCAGGCATGGCCAAGCTTGTCTTTCTGCCTAGACTTTAACCTAGACATGTCTTTATTGAGAGACTCTAGCCCTCTTTTCCTGGTATAATGGTCTGGATTTAGAATGTCCTCCAGCTCCCACAGAAACAAGGTAGCAATGCTAGAAGTGGGGTTAGGTTGCTAAGGAGGGGTCCCTGGGGGGTGTGGCCTTGGGGATTATATATCCTTCCTCCTGCTCTTTCTGTCTCTTCTGTCTTCTTTTCTCTCTTCTCTTCTTTTTTTTTTTTTTTTTTCGGTACTGAGGATTGAACTCAGGGGCATTCTACCTCTGAGCTACACCCCCAGCCCTGTTTTTTTATTCTTTATTTTGAAACCGGGTCTCACTAAGTTGAGGAGTGCCTCACTAGGTGGCTGAGGCTGGCCTCGAACCCAGATCCTCCGGTCTCAGCCTCCCGAATGCTGGGATTACAAGCGTGCGCCACCATGCCCGGCTCTTCTCTTCTCTTCTCTTCTCTTCTCTTCTCTTCTCTTCTCTCTCTCTGTCTCTCTGTCTCTCTCTCTCCATCCAGCCTCCAGATGTGAGGGTGGAGCTTTGTGTGCTCTCTCTTCCCACTTCCCACCACCTGAGCTTCAAACCCCAGCCTCACATGAACTAAATTCAGAATCTCCAAAAACTGTGAGCAAATATATTTTCCTTCCTCTAAGTTGTGTGGTCAGTCTTTTTTGGATTATAGCAGTGAGAATGTTGACCTAGACACTTGGGCAACATGTTTTTGGTTCATGTAGCTGGACCTGCCCACCTGTCCACCCTGACATGTCGGGATCCGAGAAGGAGATGCACCTACATGATGCATAAATCATATGCTATTCCCAAGAGAGACTTAACTGCTTGTGTGTGTGTGGGGGGGGTGAAATCAGGACTTGTCTTGGTCCTCAAGGGAAGAGAACGAACAGATCCAGAGGCAAGAAGAAGATACAGGCGACAGATCAGACTAAATGTGTTTCTAGGAAGCAATGGAAAGACTGAGACAGGAACCAGGGTTGCTTGGTATGGAGCTGTGGGACATGAGGGTGAGAAAATTAGGGGCCAGATGCTGAAAGACACTGTACCTGAAGAAGAATGGTACATTTGATTTAAGGAAAAAAAGAAAGAAAAAGAAAAAGAAAAAAAATTCAACAGATGATTAAGTAGCCTTCCTTTCTCATCTTCTCGAGGGTATCTTCTGTGATCTGTCTTTTAAATGTCTTCCTTCCAGAGATATCTATGAATTTTCAAAAATAGAGTTAATTGAAGGTAGTAGTTGGTTTATTTGCCTATTTTTCAAAAAAGATACCAAATGAGCATGGTTAAAAATCAAGCTGATTAGAAAATAACCAGTTAAAAGTCCCACATCAGACTCTTCCTGCCCTCTCCCCAGTTTGCACTCTCCCCACCGTCCCATCTGCACACCACACTAGGTAATCATTTTTGTTATGTTCTTGTGAGTTATTCCAAACCTTTTCAAGATACATATGACCAAATATAATTTCAATTTTTCCTCCCAATATGCTTTTTTCTTTGTGGCCCTGAGAATTGAACCCCAGGGGCATTGTACCTCTGAGCTACACCCCCAG
Source organism: Graphiurus murinus (assembly GCA_004027655.1). Taxonomy (NCBI): domain Eukaryota; kingdom Metazoa; phylum Chordata; class Mammalia; order Rodentia; family Gliridae; genus Graphiurus; species Graphiurus murinus. The sequence continues at coordinate 7,401 of PVLC010001489.1, read as the reverse complement.
CCCTATTTTTAAATTTTTATTTTGAAACAGGGTCTCTCTCACTAGGTTGATGAGTCTCACTGCTTACTGAGGTTGTCCTTGAACCTGCAATCTTCCTGTCTCAGCCTCCAAATACTAGGATTACAACCGTGTGCCACCATGTTTGACTTCCCTTTTTTATATTTTATTTTGAAATAGTATCTCACTAAGTTGCAGAGGATCTTGCTAAGTTGCTGAGGCTGGCCTTGCAATCCTCCTGTCTCATTCTCTCAACTACTGGTATTTACAGCTATGTGGCACCATGCCTGGCTGGCTCCAAAGCAGTTTTTAAACTTAGGACAAAAAAAAAAAAAAAAGGATAATGTGAAAAAGCAAAATATGCATTAATAGAATCAACTACATGTAGTTTATATAGTCAATTTGAGCTTTTTAGTTTGTGGCTATATATAGCAAGCAATGAGTAATAAACAAATTTAACTTCAACGGGCCCTTGGCTTCAGGATATAGTGATCCCCTTAAAAAAGACAGCCTCTTTTAAAAATATTTAGAAATCATTATCACCTTAGCCTCTACCAATCAGAATAGAAGCCCAACCAACCAGAATAGCTGCCAATAGTGTCCCATAATACAGGTGTGCCTGGTACACTGTACAGGTGTTTCCTGATGGCCATCAGACCTACTGTCCTTGGGTTGGCCTCTCAAGTGCTGGGACCAAGGTAACTTACCACCTATGTCTGCTCTGAGGTTTTGCCCACCACTCATGAGTAGTGTCTACAGATAGCTGTGGCTTTTGATGGGAAGAGGGGACTTCAGCCCTGAGCCCTGTCATTTTGAGGGCACCTTTATTTAAGAAGTTCCCTGATTCTTCTCAGGAGCAAACAGCCCAAGTTTCATGTAATCATTGTGTTTTCTCTTATGCATGGGCTATACCAAACCAGAGTATGCTTTGTAGGTTATTGCCCAGTTTACCTAGTTGGGAAGCCATCCCAGAGGAGAATGCCCCCATTGCAGGTTCAGGAATACAGTTGTGTTTGTTCCTGTTGTTTTTTCTTCTGTAGGCAATACCATCTCTTTTCAATCCAAGGTTCTAAAGTCCAAGCTATTCAAGTATCCCCTGAAAATAGCTCAGATCTCCTATTTGAATGATTTATTTCTCTCCTGGACCACTTAATTCTGTTTCTATGATGCCATCACATTTTGCTTATAGTTGTGTCCTAGCTGTAATGGCAAACATATTTCCCTACCATAAGAGCATAATTTTGTGACCTTGGGTATTTATCTCTGTAGTCCCAAGGTATAGCTTAGCAGAGTGCCCAGCATATTGTAGGATCTCAATAAATTTTATTAAACAGAACTGATTGTTTGGTTTATCCTCATCCTTAGTCCAACTGGGTGATATGGAGCATGAGGGAAAGTAGGTGATGAGAATCTCTTACTTGGAAAGTCCTCTCTTCTCATATGGACGGTGCAGCATGTTAAGAACTTGATATCTGGCCCTAACATGACCTGAATTCAAATTCAAGTTCTTGCCAGTCATGGTGGCGCACACTTGTAATCCCAGTACTTGGGAGGCTGAGACAGGCAGATTATAGGTTCATGTTCAGCCTCAGCAACCTTGTGAGGCTCTCTGCAACTTAGTGAGAACTTGTTTAAAAACAAAAACAAAATACAACATAGAAATAAGACTGGAGTGTAGCTCAGAGGTAAAATGTCCCTGAGTTCAATCCTCAGTACCACACACACACAAAAAAACCCACAAATTCAGGTTCTTCACTTACATTATTTTAATCTTGGGCAAGGTACTTGAGTTCTATAAATTTTTATTTTCCCAAACGTAAAACAAGGATGAGAAGAATAGTGTCTATTTCATAAAGTACTTAGCACAGTGGCTTGCTGACAGTAAAACTCAATCATTATAATTTTCAATATTTTTTTCTGGGGTGATTGTCACTGTCACCCACGTGGTTCAGAAAGCTTTGACAACAGTGGCTGAAACCAGGAGCCAGAGCTCTCTGAATCAAAGTTCAGATCATTTCCACTCCCAAGCTGCCATTTACTTGGAAGGAGGGAAATAAAAAAGCCATTAATGAAACCTCAGTGAGGTGTAATCTCCCACTGGGGAAGCAGGCTGAATAATGATTGTGAATGTTTTGTTCAAGTCCGTTCACTGGTTCAAAAATAAATACCTTCTTTTCTAACCTGGCACCAGTGCTGAGAGTCATGGCATACAGTTTTGAGTTTGCTGTTTGGTACTACATATTAATGTTCATAAAAACTAATTTTAAAAACCGGTTCAATTATCTCATTATAGTCTCAGTAATAGACAATTGAGTTTAAATATTAGGAAGGAAAGTTTTCCAACATAAAGTAAGTAGAAAGAGTACTCAGGAGACAAGAGGACATGGGAAATTCACAATTTCTAAAGCAAAGTTGAGAGGCCCACTACAAAGATCATAAAACCTTGCAAGAAGCATAGAGTTAACAACTGGAAATTGCATGTTCAGTAGTGCTGGAAATTTCCACTGCCCATTTGGCAGTGGAAGAGGTGAAACAGTAGGGAAGAGCTGTCTTCGTGTGTGCACGCTTACGTGTGTGTGTGTGTGTGTGTGTGTGTGTGTGTGTGTGTGTTTCCTCCTCATCTACCCTTTACAATGCTGTGTCATGCTTTGTTTCCCACCCAGCTCTCTTGTCTTCCAGCATTCTCCAGAGTCACCAGGGGGCCCTCTCCTGGCTGGCTAATTGTATAATCAGTGTCCTGCTATACAACACCCTCTGCCCACTGTGTGACCTAGTAAAATGCCCATTGCAAAAGCATTATTAACGAAATTGTTAAGGAAATAGCTGTTTAGAAACATAATAAAGTATATATTAACTGTGTAAACAAAAGAAATATTAATCCAGGTCATCTGACAGTTTTTTTTTTTTTTTAAGTTATTGGCAGTGGGAATTGAACCCAGGTTCAATTCTACTTCCATGCTACACCCCCAGCCCTTTTTTTTAAATTTTTTTGATTTGAAACAGGGCCTTGCTAAGTTGTGGAGGCTGGCCTCAAACCTGCAATCCTCCTGTCTCAGCCTCCCAAGTACTGGGATTACAGGAATGTGCCACCACACCCAGCTTTAACAGTTTATGAAGAAGGATAAAAGTTGAAACCCTTAGGGACCTAAGATAGCACTTGAGCTAACCACACCTTCTCCTTTTATTATAAATGATGAAATTGGTGAACAAAGAAAAGAATGTCCCTAAAGTCACAGAGCTAACTACAAAGTCTGGCTTTAGGCCTAAGAATGTGTGATCAATAGAGTGGTTACTCACTGTTGTCACGGTCTGCTAAGTAAGAAACAGAATGGCCCTCTCCTTAGAGTCCTGTTGGGAAATACCAATACAAAATGGCATGTTTAAATTCTATTCGTGAAGCAGCAGCACTAAAACAAACCTTGCAGAATTCACTTACCAGCACATATGAGAACAAAAAGAATCTGCATGCCTCTGATGACATGTCTACCTTTCTCCTAGGAGCATGTGGACCCCGGAGGTCGCAGCTGTGGCACTGATGGGGTGTGCAGGTGTGGTTAAGAGAGGAGACAGTGCATCCTAGATCTGCAAGGGCCCATCTGTCCTGTGCTAATGCCAGGGCTGGACTGAGGAACAACTGTGGCATGGAAGTTTGGCTAAAGGGGAAGCCTGATCCAGGAAAGGAGGCAAGGAGATGTCTGTCTGCTTCATGGTGCTGCCATCTTGGTCTCTGGGGAACTTCTTGAAGAGTCAAGAGATTTTCTACTTTTCTCTCTGGGCACTTGATATGTAAAACATCTTCTGGACCTTTTCTCATTGCTCTGGTAACATGGCTCCCTGCAGCTGGGGTGGGATGGGAGAAGAGACAGAAGGCAGAAGTTTCCCTGGTGGAGCAGCTCCCAGGACCAGCCTTGCAGGGAGTTCAGGGAGCTCTTCCAGTGTGAGGACATTCAGCAGGGGTCAGGCCAGCTCTGCATAGGAAGGACCCAGGCTGACTGCTCCAGATTCTGTCCTCAGACACCAGCTTTCAGGCCGCTTCCTCCAACTCAAGTCAGGACTAGTGGCTGTGTGACGAGAGAGGGGTGGTATGCGATTGCAAGTGGACTGGCATGTGAACCCTTCAAGACCTTCCCAGACCTCTGTTCTCACCATCCAAGGAAAAGAACACTCATCCACAACACCAGCAGCACCCCATGATACCTGAAATTCCTCCCAGTACAAACTCATTTCCTGGGATTAAGATTATCTCAAATGTCCAGAAGAAAAGACTGAAGCTCAGAGAGGTTAGGCACAATGTGAAAAATTAATATTTGGATGCAGATTTTTAATCTGAATGCCAGTAATCTGAATGCTAGTGGGGTTTTTTGTTTGTTTGTTTGCTTGCTTGCTTTGTTCTGTTCTGTTTCTGCTCACCAGGGCAGCTTCTAGTGCTTCACTTTGGAAGAGTCCATTAGGTCAGCTCTTGTGGGTGAGGAGAAGAGGAAAGGGAGGCAGGTTGCAGTTGGGAAGGGCAGGATGCTTTTTTCATCATAGGAAGAGGAGCATTTCAGCCTTAAGCTACACTTAGTCATAGCAAAGTTTTTAATAATTCCATTTTCATTCTGCTATCCTGCTTCTCCTGGAGGGATTGGGTTGTATGCCCTTCAGAGATATTTTGGAAAGATGTTAGAGAGTTTGGGTTTTACCAAAATCTCAAAAAAAAAAAAGACTTTCTTTAGCACCTGTTGGGGGCCAGCCCTTGAGGCAACAGGGTCCGGGGGTCCCTCGTTAGGTGGGGATCGAGACAAGGTCGGGAGAATATGCTCACACCCAATGCAGTGTTGGAATGTATCTGTTTAATTCATGTCATCACCGTTTCTTATACTCTCTCTTACAACAAGGTATACAGAACAGGAATTTTCACAGACTTGTTTTTTCTAAAGTTGAGGGGGTACATCTTTAACTAGAAAAGCTATTTACCATAGTATTTGATGGGATTAAGAAAACAGCAAAGGTTACAGGATACAATACATATATAAAAATTCTTTTAGTACGAAAACAGTGTTAAAGGTTAACAATGGAGAGGAGATTCTATTCATTAGATTAAATCTTCACTATTTGCTCAGCTCCTGTCAGGCAGCTAGAGTGTAGTTAGTAAGTGGTGAGACAAGTGGGAGGTGTTTCAGAAAGAGAGAAACTATCTGTCTTAAAGCTTTCTTTACTCACAGATAAAGAATAGTAGGCCTAAGTTCCTTTGATTTGTAGCTAAGTTTGCAAGGTTCAGTTCCTGATGTTTGTAGAAGGTTAATGAATATCTCTGAGACGAGCTGAGGCATTGTTCTTTTCACAATCCATTTAGCCATCCTGTGTCTCTAAGAAATTTTTCTTTATAATTAATGTGAAAGCAAAACCCAAAGCACCCCAAATTTCCAGGATATAATAATGCAAAGTGGGAAATGCTACATGTTCCTTCTTTTGGAACCAATTGCCTTGCAAGATTCCAGCGGGGCTGAGCCGTGCTCAAGGCCCAGCTATTAAGACAACATTGCAAGCACCAATGAACTAGTGGGGATTTTTGCAAAGTCTTCATTGAGCTTAGAGGTGGATTAATGCAGTATACATATTGCATCAATATTTTACTTATTCTGGTTTGGTTTGAGTTTCTGTCAGTGATAGGAAGCTATCAGTGACAGAAACTCAAACCAAACCAGAATAAGTAAAAAAAAAAAAAAAAGGGAGGGGATTTATTGGTCCTTTCAACTTCAAAGAACAGGGACCTCAAGAAGAAATGGACTAGGGACTCAGATGTCATTCTCAGATCTCTGTCCATCTTTCTTCTTTGCTTCTGTCAGGGCTGGTCTTATTCCCTCTACTAAAGATGGGCTTCCTCTATGGGATGTAGGCTGACTCCTACAGGCTGACATCATTCCAGTTGGTGGCCCTGGAGAAAAGAGAGAGCTGCCATCTTCCTCAAAACCTCAGAGAAGTGCTCTGACCTACTCTGCTTTTGGTCAGACACCCAACCTGTGAACCAACTACTACAGTCAGTTTCATGAAATACTCTGCTTGGCCAAACGGATATATGGACTAACTGGTGTGGATATGGGTAGGTTTCTGTGTCAGTAAAGGTCTCAGTAGTAAGTAGATGGCACACTCAGACTGAGGGATTTTAAGATGTGCAATAATGAAACCACTTACAAAGGTCTGGCAGTATTTAAGGAAGCCAACCAAGCCAGTGCAGTATCCTAAGACTAACAAGAGTGGGGAGTTCTTACCTTCTAGAATCTGGAGAGGCAAAGAAGATTTCTGGAAAGAGGAGAGGTAGCTGTGGAAAGGCTTCCCAACAGAGGCTGTGTCCTTCACACCCTTCAGCAAAAGAACACAGCCAACTGTCCCCGAGCTGGCAGAGAAGTCATCAGGGAGAAAATATCCCTACCTCCCTCTCTTCCCTCCAATCTCTGGCCTCTCAATGGAGGAAGGAAGCAAGACCCACTGATTAAATCCATGCAGGCCAGGCAGACGGAGAGAGGATCTTGAAAGGCAAGATGTAGAGTACATTCAATAGAAGTCTATGATTGGCATCTCTGAGATGATCATCTAGAATCAATAAGAGAAGGCTTGCAGAAGTGCATGCTGCTGCTCCCATGAAAAGGAAGAGAAGTGGTCCTGAGCAGCTCACCTAACAAAGTCCATTACAAACACCTAGGGGAGGAGACTGTGCCTGGGGGCTGGGCAGAGGTCATTTTACAACCTAGATAATGGCTCTGATGTCCCAAACCCATCAGTCAGATAGAAGTTCCTGAGATGGAAGGCCTGGCTCTGCCGCCAATTCCACTCCCATCAGAGCCCAGCTTCCTCTTCTCTCAATGCACCTGCTCATTCCAGGATCCTTCTGGGAGCTGCCACGTGCTCCACTACATCACTTGTCTTCCCTTTTTGCATATGCCCGAATTCCCCAACTAGATATAAAATTGCATCCAGCTAGAGATTTATACCAAACATATGCTGAATAAGAGTTTAGGGATGGAGGAAGATCCAAGATGGCGACTGAGTGAACCGTCTTTTCACAAACGCCTTGATTTGGATCTAAATTTACCATAAAAAGATCTTTTCAACGGAAGGAAAAAAGCGAAATTTGAACCACAAACAAATAAAGAAGATCAAGAAAGCAGAGCGGGGACAAGAAAAGACGCCATAGCGCAGCGATCCGCGCGGACCCCCGCCAGCCGGGCTCTGCCGGGGCAGGCAGCAGCCGGGCTCTGCGCCGAGGAGGTAGGCTGTGGAAGGGCAGGACCAGGAGCCTTGGGGGCCACCCAGACGCTGGGAACGGCGGGCCCCGGGACACAGCACCCCTGGCACCCTGCGCCGCACCCAGGCGGAGACCAGAACCGTGGGGCATTCAGCGTGGGCACCCGCGGGTCTGGGGTC
>PVLC010001488.1:0-141477 GCA_004027655.1 Graphiurus murinus | reverse complement strand
ATTCGGGAGGCTGAGACCGGAGGATCCGGGTTCGCGGCCAGCCTCAGCTACCTAGTGAGGCACTCCGCAACTTAGTGAGACTCGGTTTCAAAATAAAGAATAAAAAATGGGGCTGGGGGTGTAGCTCGGAGGTAGAATGCCCCTGAGTTCAATCCCCAGTACCGCCAAAAAAAAAAAAACCAAAAAAAAAAAAAAAAAAGAAATTGATGAAGACCTTAGAAGATGGGAAGATCGTCCATGCTCTTGGATAGGCAGAATAAATATCATCAAAATGGCATGGCCATCCTACCAAAAGCGATCTACAGTTTCAATGCAATACCCATGAATTTACCAAAGTCATTCCTCACAGACAGAAAAATCAGTCCTTAAATTCATTGAACAACAAAAAGCCTAGGATAGCCAAAGTAGTTCTTAGCATCAAGAACCATGTAGGAGGTATAACAATCCCTGACTTCAAACTATACTACAAAAACACAGTAATATAAACAGCATGGTATTGGCACAAAATCAGACTCAGACCAATGGAGCAGAATAGAAGACTCAGAAACAGACCCATGTGCTTACAGTCCATTGATTTTTGACAAAGGAACCAAAAACATACACTGGAAAAAAGATAGCCTCTTTAACAAATGGTGTTGACAAAACTGGTTAACTATATGCAGGAAAACAGAAATAAACCCCACTTTCTCACCCTGCACAAGAGTCAACTCAAGGTGGATCAAAGAGGGCATAGGCCCAATACTTCAACACATAAGCACAGGTAAAAGCTTTCTCAACAAGACCCCAAAAGCACAAGCAACTCAAAGGAAGATCAATGCATGGGATTGCATTAAACTGAAGAACTTCTGTGCAGCAGATGAAACTATCAAGAACCTCAACAGAGAGCCTACAGAGTGGGAGAAAAGTTTTGCTAGCTACTCTTCTGATAGAGATATAATATCTAGGATATACAGAGAACTCAAGAAAATCACAGCTAAGAAAACAAATAACCCAATCAAAAATGGGCAAAGGATCTAAATAGACACTTCACAAAAGAAGAAATACAAATGGCCAATATATGTATGAGGAAATGTTCTATATCATTAGCAATCAGAGATATGCAAATCAAAACTACCTTGAGATTTCACCTAACTCCAATCAGAATGGCAATCATAAAAAACGAACAATAACAAATGCTGGTGAGGGTGTGGAGAAGTGGGAACCCTAATACATTGTTGGTGGACATTGCAAATTAGTGAAACCACTTTGGAAAACAGTATGGAGGATCCTCAGACAAATGGGAATGAACCTACCATATGATCCAGCAATACCACTTCTGGGTATCTACCCAAAAGAATGGAAACCAAACTATCAGACCAATGCGTGTGTATCTATGTTTATAGCTGCACAATTCACAATTGCCAAACTATAGAAACAGCCAAGATGTCCATCAACAGACGAATGGATTACAAAACTATGGGATATGTACACAATAGAATTTTACTCAGCCATAAAGAAGAACAAAATCATGTTATTTGCAGGGAAAAGGATGCAACTGGAAAACATTATGTTAAGTGAGGTTAGTCAGTCACAAAGAGTTAAAAAGCATATGTTCTTCCTAATATGCAGATGCTAGGGAGAAGATGGGGCATAAGGGAGACTCCAGATGAAAAAGGAGAAACCCTCGATAAGCAAAGTAGTTGACTTAACTGAAAACTGAAGGGAATGGTTTAGGGGGAAAAGGGGAACACCCTACTCCACATGGTGTACTTTCACAAATATATCAAGATCAATCACTAAACCGAATTTGAGGATGGAGTGGGGTGGGAATTGGGAAAGGGGTTAAATGAAAAAATGTGTACATATATGCCTTTATCAGTTTGTACCTAACAAAGATGTATGATTACAATGCACTAATTATTATAAAAATATAATAAATAAATAAATAAATAAATAAATAAATACTTCCATCATGAACGAAAGCTCTACTGGGCAGTGTTGCTTTCTGTGGGACTTGGAAATCCATACAGAACAATAATATTCAAGAGAGATGAATTGTGTGAGAAATAGGAAATAGTCCAAGATGCTGACAATGGGGAGCAAATGCAATAAGGTAGGAGATGAGATGTAAAAGGGGAGAAATGGGGACTAACACTGAGAAAGTAGGGTCTGTCCTGGATCATTCAGCACTTGGGGAGATGATCTAAGAGGTTTTGACAGTCTTATTACCAAAAGAGAGTCACTAGCAATTAATTATATATTTCAGAGTAGCTAGTGGAAAGGTTTTCAGATGTTCCCCATGTAAAGAAATGATAAATGTCAGGGGTGATGGATATGCCAATTATTCTGATCTGATCATTACGCATTGTTTACAGGTACTGAAATGTCACACTGCACCCCATAAATAAGTGCAATCACTATGTGTCAATTAAAAATAAATATATATATATATATATATATTTTAAAAAATTACCAGTGAGAAGTGACGCGATAACATGTGTGCATCAGTAATACTTAAGCAAGATCATTAAAATGAATTATATGGAGGGAGAGACTGGGGACTGTGTGTCAATTAGGATGTGACAGTGAAAAGCCAGTGGAGAATGAGATTTCTGCACTTTGGTGGTAGTGGTTGTAAAACCAGAAAGGCAGAGGATGACTTTATTGGACATGACATCTGCTTTAACAGAGCAGCAAAAGAGAGAGAAGAATCATAGCGTAAGCCAAGGTTTTACTTGAGGATGGTGTTTCCGTGAATAGGAATGTGAATTAAGAGAGGAACAGGTTTTAGAATAAAGAAGACAAATTCAGTGTGGAGCATGTTAAGATGATTGTGGAATACCTAAATTGAGGAACTCCAGAGAGAATCAGAAATAAGAGATTGGAATTAGGGAAAAAATTAAGAACTGGGAATATAGATCCAGAACAGATATTAACTCTAAGAAGGAAGCTATAATTACTCATATAAATAAAATGAGAGGTGAGAGGAAGGTGTAAGAAGGAAAAATCTTGACTGTGAGATGTTAGACTGAAATACTTCATGTAGAGATCACTGGAAAAGGAGCACATGTATTGAAGTGAACTGGTGTGTCAGCTTGATCTGCTCGTTTAAGAGGTATGAGGTCCAGCTAAATGCCAGAACAAGGCTGAAGATCGGAATTCACTATGGCCTGAGCTGAGCTTATGTCACAACCCTGTGCTTAGCAGCTGGTGGCTTAGGGAATTTTCCCTAGCCTTTCTGAGCCTTGGTTTCCTTGTATAAAAATGAATACTACCTTCTGTAGTTAACTGGAAAATAGAATTGGAGATGGGGATGTAGCTCAGTAATAGGACAATTGCCTAGTAGGAAAAAGGCCTTGGTTTCTGGCTTCAATCCTCAGCACAACAAGAACAACAACAAAAGAAAAAAGAAAAGAAAGAAAACAAAACAAAAACACTGAAAACAGAATTAGAATTGAGTGATGTCTGCAAAATGACTGCCATACTTATTACTCAGTGAATGATTGTCATGGTTTGTAATTATTAAGAAAACACATCCTTGAATGGTTCCCCTGTGGTAATCTTACTTCAATTCTATTGCTCTTCAGTTTCTTTACCGGTAGAGGAGAGTTATTAGTCAAAGAATTGCCAAAGGTCTTTTGATAGCTTTGTGAAAGTCAAAATAGGAACAAGTACAATGGATAGTTACTGTTGTCAAGAACTGTATTTTAGTGTAAAACTTGTTAACCAGGAACTCAAAACTAGGTTAGAGAATGCAAGTCAGATTCTCCAAACATATGTACACTTAGGTACATGTAGGAAAATATTACTTCTCTAGATTAAATGTACCCTGATACTAAACTATGACTATATAAACTTATGGATGGTGAAGCTTAGAATATTACTATATGAGGGTATAATGAGAGACTACATGTGATGTGATATAAGAGGGTCATGGAGAGCTTTCATCTATTAGGACAATTTAGCCACATTTACTAATTTACCCTTCTTCTAAGGTGGGATTGCTCCTCTGCTCATAGCATAGGAACATGTGTGAAAAGATTGTGGTATTTACTAGAGCTCTCGGCAGACTGGATTCTTAGGAAATAAGCTGAGATCATCCTGCAAATTGAGCAGAGCCATAGCAATCATTTCATTTTCTCCATCTATGTATCAGTGATAACTTTGAGAACAGGCTTTATTATGACTGTTCTGTTTATTTAATTGTGTTGCAAATGAGGCAGCTGACAGGCCTAGACCCTGCCACTTCTCTTTCTGGCCTCTGTATGTAGCACCAAACCAGGAGCCAGGACTGGCAACACCTCCTTGGATCATGCCAAAGAGTCTCTCTGCCTCTGCTCAAAACAAGCCCATGCACTTTCCATGCCAGAACTCTCAAATGGAAGGGCTGACCTCTTGGCAGACAGGTCAGCTACCTTAGCCCTGTGAAAGAATTCATCCATGTCAAATTTTGTTTTGGCCTTGTTCATATTAGAAAATACCAAAGCTGTAGTGCTGTGCTTAGCCTTGGAGACAGACAAGGGAATGTTTCTCCCTATTCTTGCATTAATAGACTATAGGGGCTACAGAACCATTGTGTTCTCCCACTTCTCTTCTAAATAGAGGCTAAGGCTAAATATTTAGTGGAAGGTGGGATGGATTCCAAAGGCCATGGGAGAAATAACCATAAAACTTGTAAAAAGTGTCTGTATGAGTGTGTGAGTGTGGAGGTGTATATATGTAAGTATAAATGCATGTGTGAATATTATATCCCGAGCAAAGCAGAACAAAGCCTTGTATTTCTCTTCACAATAATGAAAGAAAATGACTGATAAAAGGAGACTTTTTTTTTTTATAAATGTCTTTTGAACTGTGTTGTCATCAACTACACATCATATCATGAAAGGTATCACAACCCGGGAGATTTGGTGGAGGTTAACATCAATTCTGTTCTGGCTGAAGGAGGTTCAGATAATAACCGAGTAATGCAACATGAGAGCAGGGATGGATGGTCACTCAGAGGGTAGGGATATGGGCCTCTTTCTAACACAAGGGCAAGAGAATGGGGTCAGGCACAGAGGGGTCTTGCACAGGAACATCCTTCTTGTGAAGGAAGATTCTCAAAATACCTTCTGTTATTGGGTTCAGAAGGTTATTCTTGAAGATAGTGATGACATTCTTGATTCTTTCTTTGGTTTAGTTATCTCCTTAGTTACTCTAATCCTTAAATAAAGAATGGATGGATAGCTAGATGACAGATAGATAGATAGATAGATAAGTAAAACAGTTCAATGTCCATTGAGGAGCTTATAAATATAAAGGAGCTGGGAAAAATGAGTATCTTTCACCTTCTCCAACCAAAAAATTGAAGAATGCTCACCACTAACTAATAGTATTAGCATTTTCAAAAGTAACCCCAAATCCTGAGAACACTAAAGAAAATATAAATAAGAAAGAGATCAAGAGCGACTTTCTCATTACTCCATCAGTGGTAAAGGTATAAATGACAGATGGCAGAAGATCCTAGCTGCACAGAAATTCCCAGAAAGATTTTATTTAAAAATTGGGAGGAAATTTTTGCCAGATACTCTTCTGATAGAGGTCTAATGTCTAGGATATGGAGAGAACTCAAGAAAATCACAGCTAAGAAAACAAATAACCCAATCAAAAATGGGCAAAGGATCTAAATAGACTCTTCACAAAAGAAGAAATGCAAATGGCCAATAAATGTATGAGGAAATGTTCTACATCATTAGCAATCAGAGAAATGCAAATCAAAACTACCTTGAGATTTCACCTAACTCCAATCAGAATGGCAATCATAAAAAACATGAACAACAGCAAAAGCTGGCGAGGGTGTGGAGAAGTGGGAACCCTAATACATTGTTGGTGGGATTGCAAATTAGTGCAACTACTTTGGAAAACAGTATGGAGGATCCTCAGATGTATAGGAATGAACCGATCTATGATCCAGCAATACCACTTCTGGGTATCTACCCAAAAGAATGGAAACCAATCTATCAGACCGATGCATATGTACCTATGTTTATAGCTGCACAATTCACAATAGCCAAACTATGGAGGCAGCCAAGATGTCCATGGACAAATGAATGGATTACAAAACTATGGGATATGTAAACAATGGAATTTTACTCAGACACAAAGAACAAAATCATGTTATTTTCAGGGAAATGGATGCAACTGGAAAACATTATGCTAAGTGAGATTAGTCAGTCACAAAGAGAAAAAAGCATATGTTCTCCCTAATATGTGGATGCTAGGGAGAAGATGGGGCATAAGAAGGACTCCAGATGAAAAAGGAGAAACCCTCGATAAGCAAAGAAGTTGACTTAAGTGATGGTGATGGACTGATGGATGGGGTGGGGTGGGGGAGACAACTTAATGCACATGATGTACTTTCACCAATATATCAAAGTCAATCATTAAACTGAACTTGAGAAGGAGGGAGGGCGAGGGAGTGGGGTGAGAATTGGGGAAGGGGTTAAATGAGAAATGCATACATTATATACGCCTTTATCGGCTTGTACCTAACAAAGATGTATGATTACAATGCACCAATTAATGAAAAATGAATAAATTTATAAAAATGAAAAAATAAATTAAAATCATTGCAAAATGAAATGATTCAAAATGAGCTCATACCATCATTTCAACACTTTTATTTCAAAATCATAGAATTGAAACCTAAAGAAATTCTCGTACTTATTTTGCTTGTGTACTTTATTTGTACACATACTTAGAATTTTCAGCTTAGAAATCCATTTTCAGAATCTTATTTCCAAGTGGAAATGTTACATATGTATATGTAATCTTATTTCCAAATAAAAAATATATATGCATATATACATACATGTAGGATTAAAGTATGTGTGTGTGTGTACATAAAGAAAACCAATTATTTTATATTCTCTTCTTCATCCCAAGGTAAGCAACCCAGGAATGGAATATCCGGAATACATAGGCCCAAGATGCTCAGAGCAGATCTCAAGTTGTAGAGTGAGTTTTCTCATGCCCAAACTTGTTATTTTCCACTCTTCCACCCTGCCTCTGTGAAGAACAAGTGTGATTATAATTTAAAATAGAGGCTGAATAAATTAAATTTATTTCAGGTTGACTGCTTGCTTTTCTTTAAGCTCATAATTATACACGTTAATTTAAATGACTTTAATATTTGGGAAAAGAGGAGAAAATAGCTGAAAAAAGAGGTTTGTTACAAAGGAAGAGTTGAAGATAGTTAATTCCCTGAAAAAATGTGCCCTGTGGTCCTGTTCACTATCATGAACATACTACACAAGTGACCACTGCCCCCACAGAGCTGTCTCCTCATAGTCTCTTTTCTCTATGCGCTTCAAAACGTTTATTCTTGTGGTGTACACACCTGCAATCTCAGTGCTTGGGAGGCTAAGACAGGAGGATTATAAGTTTGAGGTGAGCATTAGTAATTTAGTGAGATCCTGTTTAAGAAAAAATAAAATAAAATAGGCTGACGATGCAGCTCAGGGGAAGAATGTCCCTGGGTTCAGTCCCTAGGACCAAAACAAACTAACAAACAAACCAGCAAAACACTTGTATGTTGTTCTCATATTTGGCAACACTTAAACATTTACCTGCCCATTGACATAGCTGGGAGTTAGTACTATGATACAGAGTACAGAGAACACATTACTGATGGGATACAGAGTAAAAACATCTGACAATCAAATGCATTTGGCCACTTGCTAGCCAGTCTAACTCCTTCAAATCATTTCCAACTCTCTGAATCTCAGTTTCTTGTCATATAAAGAGGAGACTTTTCTTCTGTTTTCCAGAGCTTTTGTGAGGAATAATCCAGAGATAATACATGTAAAGTGCCTTGTTGATTATTTGTATTTTCATTGCTTTTTTTTCTAGTGACAAAAGCTTAACCCAAACAAGTAAGTGCAGTGAAAGAAATTTAAAACACTTAGTAGCTTCATAATCTCTGGGTAAGTTTTCAATCTTCCCAAGTGTTATGGTTTCAAAGTTAAATGTCCCTTGGATGTCATACTCTCGAGGCAGCCATACGTGGAGTTGGGTCCCTGGAGGTGTGGCCCCTGAAGACACACATGTCTGGAGGTGGGTCCTTAGGGTGTGGCTTTGAGAACTATATATATATCCCTTGATCCATCCCCATGCTTTCTCTGCTTCCCACCATCATACCCTAAGGACCTGTATAGCCCCGGCTCCTACTTGTCAGCTTGTGTAACATTTACTGAAACCTTCAGAACATTAAGCAAATAAACCTTTCTTCCTTTAAGTTGTGGTTGACAGGTGTTTAGATGACAGTGGTGAGAATGCTGACCAAAACACTAAACCTCTGTTTCTTTTTTGAAAGATGTGAATATGGTGTATATTTTGTAGGTTACAAGTAAGGATCAATTGAGATAAGGTTTATACCTAGTGTATCCAATGTCTAGGTTGGCTGATGCTCAGAACAATGTAGGACCGGACTGTTTTGGAAGTCAAAACTTGATTATACACTAAAGTGAACTTTGATAACAACCAGTCTCCCTCCAAACTGACTCCAGGCTAAAAGACCCAAAGTCTCATTGACACAGAAATTGCATAAGCTTGCTGTGGAGTCTCATCCATGAAATTTTAACATAATTCATCATTTCTAACCCTCTGTATGAAGTTTGACTTCCAAAATATGTTCATTCTATGAAAAGATACACCATGTAGTAAACAGATTTCTAAGCTAGCCAAGAGAGTAGGTCGAAAATATCCACATCAGAAAAGCAAAGGCACACTAGATCTTCCCATTCCATCTAATCTTCCCTAAAAACATCAGCAATAGTGACATTCTACTGGCACTCATCTCTGAGATCTACTGATCTCTGTAGTTTCAGAAGGCTGAAGAGTTAATGACGATTAGAATGACAATTATGTCCTGTATCCTCAAAGGGGATAGGGTTTTCAGTACTTACATAGGATAAAGTGGTAACATTTAAAATGTCTATCTCTGGAGGGATGAGCCACTAGAAAATTAATTATCTTCTTTTCTGCCTCTTTCGGTCCCTCTACATTTATGATAGCTTTAGCCTTACCCTCACTACTAATTCTCTTTTTCAAGATTTGTCCTTAGTTTCTGCTGCCATAATGCAATATTATGGCAGAAGAAATAAATAAAATAAAATTCACACAAAAACCTGAAAAGTTATCATTGATCCAGAGGAGAGAAATAACTAGATATGGTTGGCAGGGGAGGCATTGGCATGTGCTGCAAAGACACTAATCTTGGATTCACACGGCCATGGTTCAAGACCCAACTCTTTTACTTACTCCCTGGGAACCCTTGCAGGTCTCCTAACCTTCATGGGCTGTGGTTATTTAATTTGCAAAGAAAGCAAACACTCAGTATACTGCAGGCTTCCAGGACCTGTTGTGATGGTCAAATGAAACAAAGTCTGTAACTACATCTATAAGTACTAAATGAACGCATGGAATTTGTATTATTCTTGTTGTAGCACACCATTTAGCTTGTTACATTCAAGACCCTCTCACCTCTAGGGAATTTTCCCCCATTGTTGTTTATGTCCAGTCAGTGGGAGAAGTCTGACCCATGCCCCACCCCTGTCTGCTTGCAGAGGGTCATGATATTTATACTCAGGTGTCATTGCAATGACCAGATCAATCAGTACTTTTCATCTCACCAACAAATATTTGCTGAGTACCTGTGTGCTAGGTGCAGGGGATAAATATAAATAAATTACAATGTTTTACTCTTCTCCAGGAATAGTTGACATCAGAGATTTACCTCCTCTTAAGCTAGTAAATTCAAGCTGAATCTCAAACACATCCTTTCTGGTATCAAGTTCCATCCGTTCCCCTGTTCTATAATACCTATATAATATTTGTTTGTTTGTTGTTTTGTTTTGTTTTTGTTTTTTAACCCTAAACCTAGTAAGCTGAATGCTATTCTTTGTTTCTGAGCAGCTCAGCATTTTACCTCCCCAGGTGTTACCCAGACCACCAACATTTCCCCAAACTCTAAAATATGGGTGATGTCATTTAATTCTTCCTCTTTCAAGGCATTGGAATGAATGTTCTCCATTTCTCTTGGATGATATCTCTTAATTACTTCTCTCTTTCTGCAGTCAACTCTGCATCTACATTCCACACTTACCACAGAACTTGGATGGTGAGAGAAATCTATTGCCTGTCCTTGTTCTTTCAGCTTCAGCTTACCCCCAATAGCCTGCCAGATGGATTTTCCTACCCTGAATAATCCAACCCCATATGAGTTATAATGTAACTCATAGGTACACAGTCTAATAATATCACCATGAGCTCACATGGGGACTTGAAATGATCCCCTTAGTGACTGAGATGTGTCTCAGGTACCAAACAGAGCATTTGCCAGTTCCTCACAAAGCTGGTAACCCCAAGGGACTGTTCTCCCTGCTACTAATGACACCTGGTTGGCAGAAATCATGAGATATTAACATTCTCAAATCGACAGAAGATAAATAAACACTTAAAAAAAACAGACAAGTTGCAGCTCGGAAATTTTTCAGTTTTTCTCATTGCAAAATCAATACCCATCAGCAGTTTGAAATTAAAGGCCAGATTAGGCCTCGGTTTTATACATGCCTTATTGTATTCCAAAAGCTTTCTACTCAGTCAGATAAATCTTCTTTAAGAGGATTAGGAAACTTTCATTATCTTTATCTAACCTGAACTAACACTAAGTCTGAAAAATTAATCTATAGACTGGACAAAAGCCGATAGCTGCTGGGAAGAAGGGACACTCTTGGGCTTCTTCCTCATTGAGCAGGGGGTCTCTGCATCCACCCTCTGGTAATTCAACTGGTTTCCAAAGGAAGAGTATGTTGCCTCATTGCTAACCAGGACAGAAGGGAGCATAGCTACTAAGACTCTTCTCTGTAGCCTCTCTGCAAATAGACCCATCTGCCATATGTTCCGAGAAGAAGACCTCCAATTCTACCTCCACTGACCCTCATATCTGCATAGGCCACCCCAGATGGCCAGAGTCACAGAGGACTGGGCCTGGAACTTGGAGACCCTGAGGAGCTAACCACAGGAATAGATGAACTTGCTGCTCTGTATTTCGTCTGTCCTTGGACTCTGTCTGATCTGAGACTGGAAGGCCCCCCCGGGAAACACCACAGACTTCCTCATCCCCCGACAGAATTGCTAGAAGTGTATTATGAAGAACATCATCTCCTCCCCAAGCCCTGCACCCCCGTATCCTTTATGGCCTGTGTGGATTCTGACCTGCTTACACAATCTGTCTGATTACAGAAAGTGAGAGCCTTATTCCATTTGAGTCTGTTTCTGTACAGTGCCTGACAGTTATTTTTTATTTCAGTGCTGCATTTCCTGAATGTGAAGACAACTTTGCTGTCAATGCCATGGAGATGTCACTTCCCATACTGAGAATCCCAACTTCTCTTGAAGCAAACCCAGGTGGCAGGTGGGTAGTGAGACATCACACATCCTTGCTTTCTACACCCCCAGAAACTTTCAGCAGACATCTCTGATGACTGATCTAACCAAGTGCTTATACCATCCTCTGAAGAGAAGAACAGAAGTAACCACCATCTTTATCTGCAGATGGCAGGCAGTCCTATGTCCCCAAAGCAGTGATCATCACCCATGGGTAGGGCATGTATGGAGAATGGGAACCAGGAGTATCTAGGGATGTTTGTCATATGGCAGCTCATGTGTGTGCCTGAAAGAACATGGGGGTAAGAGAAAGACTGAAATGTTAGATTGAAGTGAAACTTCCAACAATGTGATTGTCCCAGGAATGTCTAGGGAGCAGAAGGTATAGTAGAAGGATGGGTGACCCTACACATTCATTACATATGGCCTACAGAGGTGGATGTCAATGTTGTGCTAGCAAAGAACTACTCTAACCAAAGAAAAGATTGGGCCTCTTGAATTGTGCAAATGGCCAAGTGTAAATAGACACTAACTTCTAATCAACTCCTCTCCATGAAACCAACTGAAATGAGTAACATCATATTAAAAAAAAAAGGCAGAAATGAGGTAATCTCTTATCTAAGAAAGAGTGCCATATGCATTTTGCAATCTAAAAAAAACAGACATCTGTTGACTTTATGGCAGATGGGATTCAATAAAAGGAAGTTGCTAAAGAATAAATCACACACAGGGACTCTTCTCAGAGCTCAGTGTATGTCCCCAAGATGTCATCCAAGGATGCTCTGAGAGAGGTCCACATAAACTTCTCCTTTGGTGGAGGAAGAATGTGTCTCCAGATGATGGGATTTGCCTCTTCATAAATTCATTCCTACCATGACATGGTATCTGACAGAAACTATTTTGTACAGTTATAGCAATTAGGTCAGTCCAAAATAAGTTCACTTGGATCACTACCTTGCTTAAAAGTGGCTTTCAAATTCTCAGAACTGCTATCTGCATGTGTTTTTAGCTCTTAATATTTATTATCTGATATCTGAGGTTCTGATATTTCTTTAATTCCATTTTTTT
Source organism: Graphiurus murinus (assembly GCA_004027655.1). Lineage (NCBI taxonomy): Eukaryota > Metazoa > Chordata > Mammalia > Rodentia > Gliridae > Graphiurus > Graphiurus murinus. The sequence continues at coordinate 129,003 of PVLC010001488.1, read as the reverse complement.
AGCTACAAATTGCAATTTAAATTAAAAGCTATTTTAAGAAACATATGTGATTCTCTGCCTGGGCTGTACTGATTCAGAGTTTTAAAAAGAGAATGAGAGAGGAAATTAAGTCATTCTCCCCCCACCAATACATCCCACATCTTTGTAAGTATATGACTTTATTTTCAACACTGACATGGCGATATCATTCTGACTAATAGCCCTCTTGGCTTTAGGCTCCATTGTATGGCTGAAAGAGTATAAACATCATATAGCAGTGCCAGAGAGCACCCAAAATTGACCAGTGCTCAGCCCCACTCAAAGTATGCACCACCAGAAATGATGCAAAAATAAAAGTCACATGGTTGTACATGAATATCAGCCTCTTTATTATGAAATAAGCCTCAGAAAATCAAATAAAAGGCACTGTGAGTAGTACTGTATTTATCTGTGATTAAATATATCTTTCCCAGATCCAGAATGCAAAATTACTTAAGAGATTTCAACTAGTACATGCAAAACAACTTACTTATGTGAACAGAAGGAATAGATACAAAATTCAAACACTCCCTTCTCATTCTACAGATTCAACATAGTACAGTGACTTCTTGTGTCCTCATACATAGACAAAACATGGACAAGGATGCCTCTTCCCATCCATTGCTGTGACTTACCTTGCACTATGAGGTGGACCCGGGAAGTTTTGGGGTGATTGTCTGTTTGCACTGAGCAGGTATATGGACCTTCATCATACACATCCACATTTTGGATCATGATGCTGTACTGGGTTGGTGTGTTGACCAGGATGATCACACGAGGGTCTATGGACCACTTGTCATTACCAGCATAGAGGATCGTGCTGCGGTTCAGCCAGGCCACTCGGGTTACCCGATCATCTATGGTGCATCTGTGAGTGATGTGGGGACAGGATGAGAAAGAGAGAGAAGAAGGAAGAGAAAGAAATAGATAATTAGAAATTATATCATAAATGTGGTGATGCACCTCATGGAATAAATGAACCCACATAAGACAGTGCTAAAAGGAAACAATCAATTATTTATGAAACTTCCTAAGTGTAAGATAAGAGCGGCTTGAATCATCCAGAAGAACTAATGACACAAAATCATTTCTATTTGATTTAGGCACATATTATGTGACTATCTTCACTGCGCATTTACTTTCCATCTTATTCCCCCCCAGGCTTATATGAAAATTAGTTTATATTTTTTAAGCACATTTACCATCTTGTGGGAAAAATGACCCAGAGGCACAGAGGAGGGAAAGGGGATCAGTATTTCAAGTAGGTCACAGAAAATCCACAAAGCAAATACTTAACCTGTAGTTAATCAAAACTCAAATTTATTTACCTCCAGACCTCCCAGGTGTTGATAATCTCCTTGTACCCTAAGCTGCCCAAAGCCTGTGCACAACAATTTATAACATGGATTGTAAAAAGCCACCTTGGAAAGCCCGCAATTTCTGAGGAAGTCATGACTGTTTCAAGATTTCAGGGAAGGGAAGAAGGAAGCTATCACCAGAGTTTCTCTTCCTTTCTATACTCCTTCTCTGCCCAATGAGAGAACTACATTATTATCAAAGTTGAGAGCCAACCTCACCTACTCTGCCCCACCACTGAGAACATAAACACAAATGTGATTTGCTTGCCAATGCATGTATCTCCAGGCTATCAACCCTCATCCAGACATAAATGTGCCTGCTGGTGAGGAAGAACATCTGCAGACCTGCCCCAGGAGCCTTGGACCTGAGAATAGAAACAGGAGAAAATGGACTTCTTTCTAAAAGTGGTGTGCTCTGAAGGGCCCAAGGTGTGCCCACCCACTGCCCATTGTCGTGTGGACTGGTATTGTGCATTAACAAATAGCACTGATGTCCTCGTAGAGAGAGGGAGGAGAGAAGCCTGCCTAGTGGAGAGTACAGGCAACAAGAAGACCTTAACTCATTAAATCTGACCTAGCACTTGACCTGCAGCAGAGACCTTTCAGGTAGGGCTCGGAAGATACCAAAGAGCAAGTACTGGAAAAGAGACCAACCTGACATAGCCTGGATGCTCCAGGCTCTTGAAGCACCAACAAGACAGCTTCCTTTAAGGGAGAAAGCACCCAGTGTGGGGAGGCTTCCTCCCTGGTTGGAAGGAGGTATAAAAATAATATTAGCTTCCAATCACCAAGGTAATTTTTGGGCCAGCCTGTCTGCCATTCATTCAGTGTAGGTGGCGGTGAAGTAGGAGTGGGGTAGTGATGAGATATTTTCCTAGTGTGGTAAGGTGAGGTTGCTCTTTCCACAGTTTTTATTTTATCTCCTGTTCTATCTTAACTGCACAAGTAAAATAAGTCTGTTTTAACATGTAAGCACAAAGTGACTAATACATGTGTATAATGCAAAGATCATAAAGCTCAAGTGAGTCCTTCCTCGTCAACTCCCAGTACCCTGAAGTTCTTATTTCACTTAATAGCCTGTTACTTCTCTTCCTGAACATCTAGCCACATATATAAAGCTTGTGTTGATTTGTTTTTACCTGAAATACAATCATGTGCTAATATTCTCTATATACCGGTAGCTACAAATCTAATTCTGTATCATTTCTAAGATCAGATCAGTGACCTGAGTTTTGGAGGCTCAACTGCATTCACTATTAGGACCTGATAATTTAGGACTGTTGAATGATTCCTTCTCCCCTTCATAGGTACATCACTTGAATGAACCATACTTCTTCATCCCAGAGGCCGAGGCTTAGTTTTATTTTCTTCTCAGTTTTCTTTATTTTGTAGTAATTTTCCATTTTCCTTGTGAATTATAAAACCCTAATGCACATTTCTGGCTCCTCACTTTCAAAAGCATTTCTTGAAAATAACTGGTAAAAGCTAATGTGCAAGTTTTTATAATGATGATTGCATTTTAATAAAACCAAATCCTTGTTTGAATAACTCCTCCCAAAGAATGAAGTTCTAATAGTAGAATTCTAGGAATCAGCAAGCCTGGAAGTGGATGATAAATTGGGGCAGAGTGGGTTCATCTTCCAGTCTCAGAAACCACACAAAACCAGGAGATTAAGTGTAAACAGATATTTTTACTTTTATTTTGGTCAGTTATGTAAACCTTTGCAAATGTGTAAAGTGACATAAAATTATTTAAGCTACATTTTCTAAGGATTTATTTTTGGTCTGTAGAGAATATTATCATTTTATTTTATTTATTTTTATTGGTGCATTGTAATCATAAACCTTGATGCAGTTCAGGGTGATAGAGGCATACATGCATGAAGCACTTGAGCCCTCCCCCAGTTCCCACCCCATTTCCTCTACCTTCCCACCTCCCCATGATCAGTATAGTCATTGGCTTTGATAAGTGTGTGTATGTACATCATGTCCATTGAGGTGTCTCCCTCTTCATGTCTTTCTACCTTCTTCCATCTCCCTCAATTATGTTCCCTTCTTCACTCCACTAAGGTTTCTCCACCTTTGTCTGGAGTCCTTCCTGTGTCCCAATTTCTGCCTAGCTTCTGCAATGAGGGAGGACATCTGACCATTCATTTCTTGTGACTGACTAATCTCACTTAGCACAATATTAGTTCCATCCATTTCCCTCATTTCCCTTCAAATGACATAATTTTGTTATTCTTTATGACTGAGTAGAATTCCATTGTGTGTATCTATATATCCCATAATTTTGTAATACATTTATCGGCTCCACGGTTTGTAGATTATGAATTGCACAGCTATAAACAGATATGCATGCATTACTATGGTAGTCTGGTTTCAATTATTTTGGGTAGATAACCAGGAGTGGTATAACTGAGTCATATGGTAGGTTCATTTCCATTCTTCTGCAGATCCTCTGCACTGTTTTCCAAAGTGGTTGTACTAATTTGCAATTCCACCAACAGTGTATCAGAGTGTCTACTTCTCCACATCCTCTCCAGAATTTATTATTGTTTGCGTTTTTAATGATTGTCACTCTAATTGGGGTTAGGCAAAATCTCAGAGTAGTTTTGACTTGCATCTCTCTGATTGCTAATGATGTTGAACATTTTTTCACATACTTATTGTCCATTTGTATTTCTCTGTGTGTGTGTGTGTGTGTGTGTGTGTGTGTGTGTGTGTGTGAAGTGTCTATTTAGTTCACTTGCCCATTTTTGGTTGGGTTATACCACAGAGCCATAGTAATAAAAATAGCATGGTAATGGCGCAAAAGCAGACACATAGCTGAATGGAGGAGAATAGAAGATTCAAAAACAAATCCACACACAGCCAATTGAATTTTGACAAAAGGGCCTACAGCACACTGGGAAAAAGATAGCCTCTTCAATAAATGGTGTTGGCAAAAACTGGTGTTCCATATGTAGAAAAATGGAAATAAAACCCACTTTCTCACTCTGCACAGAGTCAATTCAAAATGGAATAAAGACCTGGAAATTAGACCAAAGACATTGAGGTTACTTGAAGAGGGCATAGGACCAACACTCCTGTGTCCATAGAGGCATGGGTAAAAACTTACTCAAAAAGATCCTAAAGGCACAAGAAATTAAAATGAGAATTAAGCCAGGTGTGGTGGCACGCACTTGTAATTCCAGTACTTGGGAGGTTGAGACAGGAGGATCACAGGTTTGCAGCCAGTCTCACAGCCTCAACTACTTAGTGAGGCCTTCCACAACTTAGTGAGACCCGGTTTCAAAATAAAGGATTAAAAATAGAGCTGGGGTTATAGCTCAGAGGTAGAATGCCCCTGGGTTCAATCTCCAGTACCACAAAAAAAAAAAAAAAAAAAAAAAAATGAGGATTAATACATGGGATTGAATTTAACTGAAGAGCTTCTGTGTTGCAAAGGAAACTATTAAGAACCTCAAAAGAGAGCTGACAGAATGGGAGAAGACCTTTACCAGCTACTCTTCTGATAGAGGACTAGAATATACAAAAACCAAAAGAAATCAATCGCTAAAAAAACAAATAGTCTAATTTTAAAATGAAAAATTTCACAATATTCCTGCACATGTATATGTATGAACATATATATGTGTGTATCCGTACACACATATATACCCATATATGTGCAATTAAATTTAAATGTCACATTGAATAATTCGCATTATAACATTATTATCCATTTTCAAATTTAACAAGTTATTCTTTAAAAATCATAAAATATGCACTGCTGTCATTTAAACTTGAACTTGTATTTATATTATACCTTCTCTGAAGGACATATTTTCTGCTTGAAAATCTTGTATTGATCACCTATCATATTTATTTGCAACATAAAATTAAAATTTATTTTTATATTCTATGACCACAAAATGCTAGGTAGTAATATTTGTTTTTAAGATTAGTTATAATTACAAAAACAACATAAATATATTGAACATTCTAAATATTGACTGAATATAAAATGTTAAGTTTAACCGTAAGTATATTCTCAACTACATGGATAAGCCTTTTTTAATATCATGAATAAAAATACCACTTACTGCTAGAATGAGATAGAGTTCAGGATCAATTCTATTCTTATTTTTCCTTTTAGAGAAACCTTTTCACATAAGCACAAAGATGGAAATAAAAATGTTGTGCAGCAATGACACTCGATTCTTTGAATGTCTTCCAAGATATATGCCAAAAATCACATAGGAATATAGATTCAAATTTATTTTAATGATCTCACAGATGACAACTCGATTAGTTCCTCTTTCAATTTCTTTTAAAGCAATGAATTGGAAAATACCTGATTTGCAAAGGGGTTTGCAACCCAGTATTGAATTCATTCAATCTCTCAATATCTGGAAGATATAACTGATAACATTTTATCAGGTCTTATCAAATGACTATATAACATGCTATTCTTTTACTAGAAGCCCATGTTTAACCCAATACACTCAGAAATATTGGGAAAATGAAAATACTGTTTATTTTAATATGCTAATTCATATTGCCCTCTGAAAGAAAATAGCTCTTCTCTCTGAGTTCTAGTTTCATGAGAGAAAACTCATTCATTGGCTTTGAAAGAAAGGGGTAGCCTTTAGGTAATCAGACCCAGATAGATGGATGGCCATGGCCCAATTTATATGCTCTTCAACCTGGGTCTCATTAGTAGACATGGAGTGGAAATAGAAAGGAGAAGCAGTGTAAAAGCTATCTCTTTTATAGTAAAGAGATGGTTCATAAAGTTTGTACATTTCCCAGAACCAAGGAACTTCAAAGAAACTCAGGATGCAACAATCATGTTGGCTGAGGATAGTCTGTCCTCATGAGGTTTCTGTGCTGTTCAAGAAATAATGATGTCATGGCTTCTGATTTTCTTCTGTCATAATAGGATTCTCCCACCATCCTCAGAAGTACTTAAAATGTCAGCTGATGTCTTCCTTAAAACTCAGGATCTTTCCCTGATGTCTGTGGCAATGTCCTGGATGCTCCTTTATGAGAAGCACACAGGGAAGCATTTTTTTACTTTAAGTAAAAGAGATCCAAGAGGCAAGTTAAGGAAAGTTAATGATAAATTTCTGATCACTTGATAACTCATTCAGACATTTAAAATCCTTACATTCCATCCAATCTTATCTACAGATCCTTGATAAAATAGAACTAATTACAACTCTGCTACAAATAATAACCTCTGCAATTATTGCTTGTACTGCCCAAGGAGTAGTTGTGAGAACTTTACACATACTAAAGCATTCATTTTATGTGACTACCCATTGAGAAATGCTATTATCCACATTTTACAGATGAGGAAGCTGAGGCACAGAGAGATTCAGATTTGGCAACTATTCTAAAATAACAGCAGGTACACAGCAGTGTCTTAAACTTTGGTGACATCCTGGAGCTAGAGTATCTGTACTTAACAACTATGGGAATGTAAGCACTAAGACCAGCAGTATTTGATTGGAATCAATCAATCAGTTTTGCCCAAATTTAAGATATTTAATTTTCTCATAAATTATAAAAAAACTCAAGAGAAAAGAAAGCTATTTAGACGGGCTTTTATACATCCTTAAGCCACCTGTAGTCCTGTGTGAGGAGAACAGGTGAAAATAAAAATCAAGAAGAGCAAAAAAATGCCTAAAAGGCTTGCAAAGGCAGGAATCTTGGAGGATCAGTAAAGCAAAATCTTAATTTCCACTCCACTTGATAAGAAATGAGGGATAAAGATGCAAGGTTATTTTGTATTGTTATTATTTTGTTTTCAGAGGAGGAGATACAGTTAGGGAAAATCCATTCCTTTAAGCACTGGTTGCCAAATTTTCATGTGAATCAAACACTGGCTGCTGAGCCCAGTCCATAGGATATGGTCAGCAGGCTGGAGGGGACCTGAGAATTTGTCTTTCTGACAAGTTCCCAGCTGATGTTGATGCTGCTGCTCTGGGAATTCTTCTTTGAGACCCACTCATTTCCTTAAAGAAACCAGACATGACAAATTAGATTTTTAGTCAAATTAATAAAATCTTCCTGAAAAGAGAAATAGGCAGATTTGGGCCTCTTCTTCTTCTTCTTCTTCTTCTTCTTCTTCTTCTTATTATTATTATTATTATTATTATTATTATTATTATATTTATGTTACTGGGAATTGAACCCAGAGGCATTCTACTTCCAAGATACACCACCAGCCCTTTTTTGTTTTTATTTTGAAATAGGGTCTCACTAGGTTAATAAGAGTCTCACTACTTGCAAGGCTGTCCAAGAACCTGCGATCCTCTGGTCACAGCCTCCCAAGTACTGGGATTATAAGTATGGGCCAGTACTCTTGGATTTAGAATTATTTTTATGTTCTTTATTTTTGTATTTCATCCATGATATTGCAAAAGGAAAAAAAGTGTCATGATTAATCCAATTTTTATTTAATGAACATCTAATGTATATCAGATACCTTTCTAGAACCTGAGAATGTAGTAGGGAACAGGGGAATTTCCCATTTCAAGAAGTTATGCCTACGGATAGACCAATAAAATATAGAAGAATAAATATATCTGTTTCAGAGAATGATATCTACTAAAAAAAATGGCTAAGTAATGGAGAGTGTTGTGTGAACTGTGAGCAAATTTGGGACACAGTAGTCAGTATATGTCCTGCTGTGACCTGCATGCCAGGTGTTGAATGTTTATGAACCTAAATCCAAGTGCTATAAGAAATGTATCTGAAAGACAAATGTCTTAAGAAATAAAGTCACATCTCACATATATGTACAGGTAGCTACAGGATCACTTGGATAATCTAGTTAGCTGGAGAATAAGTCTTTTAAACTAGTATGACAAACCATGTCTCTCCTATATTGATAACTTATAGATGTTAATGTTGAAAGAATTTTAATTGATATTTTGGGTGATTATAATTCACTAGAAAATGCTTTTATATCATTTTAGGTATTAGGATAATACCTAAAAGATGGTGCATGCTCATCTGCCTTAATGTATAGACAGTGGGAAATACTATTTAATCTCTAAAACAGATACATCATTCTAAATATCCATTATCACTGTAGTGCAATTTTAATATTGAAGATCCTTGATTTCTTCATTGAATTTACATTACTCTTATTATTTACACCTTCACTTGATAGGCTGTAAACACCACATGGATGGGAATCACATCAAGACTGTTCATTCATTGTTGCCAGCACCTCCCACAGTCCACCTGGAGCAAATAGATGATCAGTGTATACTTATAATGAATAAAAGATGTTAGATGATGTTTCTTAAACTGTATCAAAAGAATGCACATGAGGTGAAGGAAATTACCTTGGGAATACATGTATGCATGTATCTGTATGCAAGTTATGTATATTGTAAACCTGCTTCCCCACTTAAAGGGTCCAAGGGTGGTCTCTTTGTATTTTCTTTTAATTAATGCTTTCAACTCTTATGTTTTAATCTAGAAAAAAATGCGATACATAATATTCTGGAGGTAGTATGACAAAAATCAGATTTAAATACTCAAATCTGTACTGTGAGTCTTATCACTGTTGGAGGAGAGCTCATTTCATTGTCTAATGAGAAAAAGACAGAGGTGACTGGCTGTTCAGTGATGTATTTCTACCAATGAAATCTGAATGATGCTGGGTCCACTGCAGTGCTGAAGGTCCCCAAGGAATAGCAGGAGCCAACGTGCAAGGGACTTAGCACATGGCACATACGGAATAAGAAACTGAGGGTCTATGACCGTCAGTGCCATGTCTGCATTGCAACTTGAGATTTAACTTCAATAAAACATCATCTGTTCTATTAAATGCATGCTGCAAATTTAGGTTTCATTAGTTATACATGTTTATAATTTAGTTATATAAGGATATAACTTAAGACATTTATAACTAGCTTTATGATTACATGTATATATTTTTTTTTTAAAAATAATGTTGCCACTGGGAATTTATGAAAATCCCGTCTCTCTTCCCATACTTAGTCCCTGCCTTTAAAGTGATTTTCTAGAGAGTCCTCAATTTAAGAAACACTGACAAAGGTGATAGGCTAAATGTTATAGATAAAAAATGCACTTCTTTGAATTTCATTTGTTAACATACCTCCCAATATTAGTATGCTTTTTTGTTTGTCTTATTATTTGCTTTTTTCATAAATCAAGAGCTAAGTGAATTTCTATCAAGAAGAACCTTAATATATCAAACTTTACTATATTACTTGATGCAATATATCAAAATATGTTAATAATGCCAGTTCGAAAAATGGGAGGAAGAAGATCTTGCTGTGGAAAACTCATAGAGCAATAATAAATGAATTTTTTAAAGGAAAGGAGAACAGGCAAGCCAAAATGAAATATTTTTAGATCAACTCCCAAGGCATTCTAAATTGCAAAAGCTGTTCTCCTGGGAGGCTTTAACTCCTCAGTTATTTCCTGAGTTACAAATAGAGCCAACTTTAGAGCATCAACAAGACCTTAAATTATGTAAGGGAAAACTTTATGATTCAGATAGTCGGAAATTCAACGGGAGTAATAACTCTGCTAGAGCTAATATTTGCTGATAAGATATTGGCAGGGAATATATCTGAGAGCCTCTGTAGAAGAATGGTGAAGGATAAGAGCTGCTTAGAGAGGCCACAGCACAGAAATATTTCAGTAGTGTGAGAGGTTGCCTCTGAAGGCTGGCATACACATGCCATCTTCAGTTCAAGCTGTAGGCGGTGCCACTCTCACACCAGTAGGAGTAAGGATGACACATGAGTGCATAGAAAAGATGCCTGTTTGTGTGTGTCTGGAGAGGATCCAGAGGAAACATACACAAATCTATGCAGGGTGAGGACCTTGGAGACAGGAGCAAAGCAGAAACACAACCAAAGAAGTACAAACAGAACCACTTGAGGTGGAAAATTCAGCTGCAAGCTGAAAAGGTGTGTGCTCCAGTAGCAACCTAGGATGTAGAAGTCCAGCCCATTGTGATCAGAAAGGTGCTCACTATGATCAAAATGGTACTCATTGTGTTCTGGTGCTGGAGAGGAGAATCTCCTGTTCCCAGGATCATAGTTAGGCTCCACCTGAATACAGAACAGCCTCACACTCCATGTAACCTTCATGAGGCAGCAGGCTGAAGGCAGTTCAGAACAGAGTGTCTGACAAGGTGGAGGAAATAAAAGGGAGTGACTTATGTGGAAAGATGACTCTACAGAGTGGTGGAAGATGCTCAAAGTACAAAAGAAGGGTTCACTTGCCTGACTATGGGAGGAGAGGGCAGGAGGTTTTCTAGCTTGGTAAAAGGTGAAGCATAGGGTAGTGAAGCATAATGATGAAAAGGAAGGGTAGGCAGGATGGTAAGAGAAAGTTCTCTGAGCAAAATTATGATGATGGAGCTAGCTTTCTTTTGGATTTCAAATCACTTTGTATATCTGCAGTGGGTATAGGGGAGACTACTTTGTTTATCAAGAAGACGGAAGCAATACCTCAATGAAAATAACAAGACCCTTCATAACCACAGTGCCTGTCTCAGAGCTTCTTATGGTCTTAGGCAAAGGGCAGAATGCAGGAGCATAAAAGGACACCCTAACACATTCACAGATACAATAACAAACTCAACCCCCATTTAACAACTATTTTTGAAGCATCTATTAAATGCTAGGTGCTCTGCTAGGCTCTACTGATAAGACATTGAGTAGAGAGTCACTGTCTCTAACCTCATGCAACATTCAGCCTGGAGGGAGCAGTATGCAATAAACCAATTGTGGGACACTTGTATTCCATGACAAACTGAGCCAATATAACTGCTAGAATGGTCATGCACAGGAGGTGGCATGGACAAGCTGTGCTCAGACATGCAATCTAGAGACAGTCCTCTCTGAATAAGTAATGAGACTTTCTGGTTGAGGTGAGAGCAGGTGAGAGGTCCCTGGGATACAGGCTGACTCAAGTAAAGAACACAATGGAAGCCAGAGTGGCCTGAGCAGGTGGACGAGAGCACAGCAGGTTCCATAATGCTGGGGAGAGGCACGTCTCTCCTTAAAAGTTTTCATTCTTCTAGATGCATTAGGGAATCCCCTAACAAGGTTTGTTTCCTTATGGGACTGGGGACTGAACCCAGGGATATTCTACCTCTGAGCTATATCCCCAGCCCTATTTTTAAATTTTGAAACATGGTTTCACTAAGTTGCTGAGGCGCTCACTAAGTTGCTGAAGCTGGCCTCAACCTGTGTTCCTCCTGTCTCAGCCTCTCAAATTATGAGATTACAGGTGTGTGCCACTGCAGTAGGCTCTGAATAAGTTAAAGTAGATACATAGTATGATCTAATTTATGCTTTCTATAAGAATATCATAGATTTTCTTTTGAGAATGGATTGTAAGGTACCAGAAAGGAGTAGTGGAGGAATTGTTGCATCTCTGAAGACTGAGAGTCCTGAAAGCCCTGTCTCAGGACAAGAGGGCCTGAATCTGAAAGAAGAGGTGGGCGAACCAGAGTGAAGGAATGTGATCAGTGGGTAGGGAGTAGGTGCTGATACAAGGTGCACAACTAGAACTTTCCAGAACTTTGAAAGCTATGGGGTAAAGGAGACATGGAGGTTTTCTGATTTTTGCTTTAATATTGGACACAGTTGGAAATAATTCATTTTGCAAATGTTTGCTGATACTTACTGGCTGCTAAGACTTTTCAAACTTGTAAAAATAAAACACAAAAATGGCCTTTGCATTTTGTTCATTCATTAGTTCTGGTAAGGGCTAAAATTCTGCATTTCTATGAAAACTCCATCATTATGCCAACGTGCTGTGGTCTGATTACACTTAGAGTAGCCTGACTTTAGGCACTAAGAGGTAACTGTGTATAAGCCAAGGATCCAGTCTTCTTATGAGCATATGTACTGACAAGCAGGAGCTCAGTGAATGAGAACAAGTAGTGATCTAGGAGAAAGGGGAATAAATCTCAGGAATAAATCACAGTAAAAGTGGAAAAGCATTGTATCTGGAGCACTTGAGGAAGCATGCTTGATCTGCTATATCATAAGTTAAGGAAAAAAATAGTAGAAACACAGGAAGCCTTGTAGCTTGTATGGCTATGGGAAAGTAAGGTGGCAATTGTGTGATTGTTTCTATTTTCATCAAGATATGTACCAAGTTTTCAGTTGAAGGTAAATGGGAGAATAGAAGAGATGGAGGATGCAAGAAAGAAAGTGAAATAACTACTGCAGAAAATGAAAGCAGAATTACTAGGAAACTGCTCTATGATTAACCAGATTCACTGTCCATGTTGAGATCCTTTTGCAGGTGATGGTAAAAAATGTAGAGTGGCAATACTCTGCCAGCTTTGAGAATCCAGCAACGTTCATCTTCAGGTAGAGAGAATGGGGATGACTGAGTTCCTCCAGTGTCAGAGTATGCCAGGTGAGGAAGAAAGAAGAGGCTAAGGATTTAAGAAATTAAAACCTATTGAGTAGCTAGGATTGGTGGTACACACCTGCAATCTCAGTACTTGGGAGTATGACATAGGAGGATTTCAGGTTCAAGGCCAGCCTTGGCAACTTACCAAGACACTCATAAACTTTGCAAGACCCTGTTTCAAAATAAAAAGGGCAAGGGGTATAGCTCAGAGGTAGAATGCCCCTGAGTTCAATCTCTAGTACAAAAAAATCCTATTGAGTAAGTAGAGTGAAAATGGTGGTGGCTGATGGATAGAGCCAATGAGATAGATTGAAGGCAATTGTCCACGGTTGAAGTGGGGATTTATCTCAACCAGGCAATGGTGGCTCTTGTAACAAAGGGGGGGCACCTTAGAAGCCAGAAAGACCATCTAGGTGGGCCTTGACAATACTGGGAATGAGGGTGGTGGTTGAGAGTTCTTTATGAGCTTTGATAGCACATACACATTGGTACAAGTTGAGCATGATAGAGATAGTATCCTGTGTTGCTAAAGTAAGGTCGTGTCATCAGAAAGACAAGGGCTCTGCTATCTACTAATGGGGGACCCAGGGATGGGTGTTTTGTTTAACTTTTCAGAATCTCCATTTCCCCATCTGAAAAGTGGGATGGGAATTTTTATATCACAGCATCATTTAATGCTATTTTGAGGATTGAAGGAAGTAATACATGTAAAAGAATCATGGTTGTACCTGGAAATAAACAGAGCCTGCTCTGATACTACTCTCAGAGAACCCCATTCCCTCATCTGGACAAATAAAACTCCACCTCTACAATCTAGGAATGCATGCCAGTTTTTTTTTTTTTTTTTTTTTTTTTTGCGGTACTGGGGATTGAACTCAGGGGCATTCTACCTCTGAGCTATACCCCCAGCCCTATTTTTTATTCTTTATTTTGAAACAGGGTCTCACTAAGTTGCAGAGTGCCTCACTAGGTAGCTGAGGCTGGCCGCGAACCCAGATCCTCTGGTCTCAGCCTCCCGAATGCTGGGATTACAAGCGTGCGCCACCACGCCCGGCTGAATACATGCCAGTTTAACCAAGTGATGTCAACTCCATTAGTTATAATTTTCTGAGGAGCTTTGAAACCTGCTCCTTCTATATTTTCAACTCCATAGAGAATGCATTTTGACCCAGTACTGTGAAGTCCAATTTCAGGACAGGATTATTCTGCTGACTAATAGATCAGAAATAATATGGTATTTACATTTTTAGCATTATCTAGCTAAAAATAGTGACATAGTGATTTCCAGGTTACCTATTGGTCCTTTTCTACCTCCAATGAGACCCTCTGTTCTTCCCCAACTGCCTCACTCTTCAATGTTTCTATTCAACCTATGTGAAGTTCTGTGGTAAGATTTCATTTTCCCCTGAGGTTCATTTTATTCAGTTAAAGCCAGTGACTATAACTTTGTATTTTTATCAGGCCTCTTTCCCAGTGTGTTGACACAGTTGTTGATGGGCTGGTTTCTAGATTGATAACTTCTGGTTGGTAAAATGCTGTATTCCTAAAAATACATAATTGGAAGATCAATCAATACAACTGTGTGCACCTGAAAGAGAATTCAGCTGCCCACAAGCTCCAATACACTGTGCAGTGGTGTCCTTATCGTGGGCAGCTTTGCTGTGTAAAGAGAACAATCCCTGGTCCAAAAGAACCATTTTCTAGCAGACTGAGACAGTACAGAATCAGATGCAAACTAACTGTTCTGGTGGTTGAGGTAATGGAGCAATGAGGATGGGAAAAAGATCCCGGTGAATGGTTTAAGTCAGGCCAGCAGATTCAGAGATATATGTTCAATTCCTTTAAGAGGCTAAGAGATATTTACTGCACAGAGACTACAGGACACCAGGGAAAATTGAAAACTAGTTCTAAGGGCCTGACTCCCAACCCAAAGAGAAACCATTAGCTGATGAAGTAGAGGGGCTAGAGGTGCAACTTAGGATAGAGGACAGGCAAGCACAGATTTCTGCAAAGGGTTTCCATACAGAAAAATCCACTGGACAAGTCATTGGTGTGTTGTGTTCTCTTCTTTTAGAGCCACAGACTGACTTTTGAATGCCTCCTTTGGTCTTCCTTCCCTTGTGACTGACTTAAACATAGGTGCTGTGGCATAAGGCAAAGCCATTTCAGAAGCAGTAACTCCTTATGGAAAGAAGAAAGGGGTCTTGTCAAGGTGAGAATCATCAAAGTCTCTCCTTTCTCCACCCTTATCCCCCCTTTTCTTGCCTCTCTTACTAGTGGTGCACAATTGTACCTGGAATCTGATGCGGAGGCAATGGGGAGTGTTAGCTCTTGCACTGTGTTGATTTCTTACAGAGCCGCTCAGGTGCTGCCCCTGGCTGGTCAAGGATGCCTTAGGAAGCCATCCAGAACAATTCAAGGCATTGATTCATGTCACCCACTCCCTTTCAGCTCTCCCTTTTTCCATATCCGAACAGCTTTAAAACTCAGCCTCTCGATTTGTTCATTCTACTTGGCAAAGAAGTGAGCAAGATGAAATTAAAATGTTTCCAAGCACACACCATTTTAATTCCATTCAATAGATTATCCTGACATATTTACTCATGGCCATGTCTGTCTCAGTATCATCCATGGGAAAGTATAAATTAAAATTTTAAATTAAAAGCAGAGAGTCGGGGGAGCTTGATATCT
Organism: Graphiurus murinus; assembly: GCA_004027655.1. NCBI lineage: Eukaryota > Metazoa > Chordata > Mammalia > Rodentia > Gliridae > Graphiurus > Graphiurus murinus. The sequence continues at coordinate 113,521 of PVLC010001488.1, read as the reverse complement.
TTTTGAAGAATGGCACAAGTCAGCCGCAGGCTTCCTGCATGTGTGTCGTGGGAGCGACGACTCCAGCACTGCAGAAATTACAGCCCACGGATTTCCCTACAAGCACCTTCCCACATATAATGTACGGGATCACGGAGTCCCAAAGACGGGCTAAACCTCAGAGGTTATCCTTCTTCCTCCATTATCGTACATAAACAAACGATCTCTCCTTTCTGGCTAAGGTGAAACTTACACAGAACTGCTAAAGGACTGATTTATTTATGAAACCAAACAATAGACTGGTAATTGATTAGCTCGTATTCTATCTGTAGGAGTTGTGTATAACATATGGGGTAAGGGAATAAATATTTTAATAAGAAGTACATGAGTTCCAGTCACAGGTCTATAATTTAATAAATTCCCAAACCTTTCTGAGCATCAGTTTTCTTACTTAGAAAGTGGAAAAAATGCTTTTTAAAATCATACACTGTGGTGAATATTTAAAGAAACATTCTCTGCAATACTGTTATCACAGCTCTCAATCATAATGAATAGTTACTCAGTATTTGCTATATTTCTCTAATTACTCAAAACTAAAAAATAATGATACCCCAAATGTGATAATGATTTTGAATTTCCCCCAATGTTCATCTCTCAGTTATGAAGCTTGGAGAATTCAGTAGGACATCAACCTCTTCGGATCCTGACCCATAGACCATATAGTCTCAAGTTTAGAAAATTGAGATGGCATGTGTGCAAGCGGCCATTGCTTAGTGGTCAAGTAGAAGGCCAGTAAGTTTGCTTGATTCATTCTGTGCCATCCTGAACAGGAGACACAACTAAATAAGACCTTATTTGATTTTTTTAAATAAAATCCCTCATTAAACAGACAGATGGGCAGAGACAGCTAGGGGAGTAAGGATGGAGGTGAAGTCTTCACCATTCATACAAGCAATTCTGTAGAATGTCAACTCTTTGCCTGTTTAAAAATATATATTATGTATTTTTAATAAGCCAATCATCTTTTCCAGAATAGTGGCTTATTTTATATAGATTATGCAAACTCTCTCCCTTTAAAAAATAAAATAGAAGGCAGGCAAACCTCTTTCCTTGTGCCATGAGAGGCCCAGAGACAGATATTCCCTCAGGGCAACAAAGTCACAGGGTTAACTTTTGCAGCTGTTTCCAGCTCAGGGCCCCCAGAGTTGCTGCTTTTAATTTATGTCACATACAGTCCTGCACCCCAGGTTGCTAATTTGGGAGGAAGAGGGTATTCTTAACTCCTGGGATTCTCTGGATTGCTCAGAAGGAACCAAAAGAACAGGAAGTCCAACCTGAAAGGAAACTGAATTTCTCCAAACTTCCCTGTGTTACTCATATGTTGAGTAAAGGGCAGGTACGGATATGCATATAGTACTCTAAACATGCCTGCAAAGCACCAAGAAAGTCTTATCTTGTGGCGTCCCCTGTACAAGAGGATCCTTCCATGCACACGTGTTACTCAGAGGGTTCAAGAAACACATTTTTCAACAAAATCAGGAAAGGTAGAGTTTTCTTATCATGGATTTTTTTTTTTTTTTTTTGTACTAGGGATTGAAACCAGGGGCATTCTACCTCGGGGCTACAACCCTGACCCTTTTTGTTTTTAATGTTGAAGCAGGAGCTAGCTAAGTTGCTGAGGGTCTCCCTAAATTGCAGAGGCTGACCTTAAACCTGCAATATAATCCTCCTGTCTCAGCCTCCAATTACTGGGATTATAAGCACCTGCCACCACAGCTAACCCTTATCATTAATTTTAAATGAATCAGTAAATAAATTGATAAAGGAAGAAAGGAAGGAAGCAAGCAAGAAAGAATAAATCTTTAGTTGAGGGCAATAATTGATGCTTCACAGCGGATGCACCATCCTAATTGTGTTCTACTCAGGTGAATATTGAAAATAATTATGCACTTCCTGAGCATGCATTAACTACAGATTCCTGTTATTCTTTGACAATTCCTTTGTAACACTTCATTACTTGGCCCCCGACAGAGCTGCTGACAGTGTGCTTAAAACTTGACCTCATGCCACCCTTGCCATCGGTCCATCCCAGGCTACCCATTCTCCTTGTCACACACACTCCTCAACTAGCATGAGTCCTGGTTAGGCCACCTGTCCAGAGAGAAGAGTCACCTACTCAAATTAACTGTGGGAAAGCAAAGCAGAGTCTGGTTAAGTTAAGCCCTAGGGGATTCCAGCAGAGTGGAGAATTACTCCTGTCTCAGTTCATTATAATGCATAATAAAGAGATACTTACATGTGCTTTTTGGTAAATTATTCATCTTGGGCACTGAGGAATCAGGGCAATAATACGTAAGGTAGACAAGTGGTGTGTCTAGATTCCTATAAACACTCAATCGAAAGCATTTTCAAAGACCTCTCTCCTCCCTAGTTAAGGACAGAAGTAGTTCAGAGACCTTGGAAATAGACTTCTATCAAACACCCCTATATCCCTCCTTGCTGTCTGTGTGCAGTTCCCAAGAAAGTCTAGGCAGCTTGTAAGGTATTTGTTATTTTAATGTAGCTCCAAAGTCACTTGAAGAAAACTGAGGAGCTCAGCAGACCTCTACTTTATTTTCTTCATCCACCATCAGGAGGTAATTAAGAGACCAAGAATTGTTCCAAACCAATAAGGCTCTTCCAGGACCCTACTCTGTCCCTTCCTCCACCTCAGTCTTGAGCCTTCTCTGCTAATAGTGGACCCATTGATTCCTGGAGGACACAGCATCCTTAGCTGGATTCTTCATGACTTCGAGTTTAGGACAAGAAGTCTGGAAAACTGTCAATGAGATTTCCCATCACGCTTCATGTTCAGGTAAGTGAATATATGGGGAGTGGGCTATGTTTGGGTCACAGATTTCACTCCTCTAAGAATTAAAGAGACTTTGCTCTTCTTATTCCTTTACTCATCAAGCTTTGGAAAATAATTTAAAATCCCTAATTGCCATGTGCCCTGTTGATTCTCTAAATCATTTACAGCTATTACCAGTGAGGTGAGTGTTATTAACTTTAAGTGGTATGGATCACACGAGATGTTTCCCTCAAATGATGCTTGGCCCCACTCCCTTAGAACTGATACAATCCTTCCAGCACTGTTGACAGTTAATTGTCCACTTGTGACTTTATTCTGCACTCAGGAAACATGAGCAAGGCCTCAAACTGATACTCATGAATAAAACCATACCAAACACAGGATGCATGATGGTTGTGATGATGACTAATGATGATGATGAAGATGACAAGGATGGTGGTGGAACAGTGGTCTAAGTAGAGGGAAATAAACCAAAGGGAAAGACAGATGGATGGGGCATCAGGGTTTCACACATCAGAAGGTATCTCTTTGACCTCAAACCCCAGCAAACCAAGAGTTCATTTTCTCAGCAGGAAAAATCAAGAGCCTGAGCAAGAGTTCTAGATGTCATCACTGATGACTGAGAGGAAAAATTCAGCTCATTAACTAAACATGCTTTTATTGGCTGTATTTATGCTCTGATGGAAAAAACAGGGGGAGCCCGAGTTTCTTCCTGAGAAGAGCATTTATGCTCTAGAGGAAGAACGGGAGGAGCCCTGTTTTAAAGCAGGAAGAATTCTTTCCAGTTCCAGGAAATTACACCTGCTACATTGGCCAGTTGGGTGCTGAGAACTATACTTCTGCCAGGAGGAAATACTTTTCAGAAACCATTTAGGAATCTCCTAGGAAAATATTTGCACCCATATTTTCTCACATTATAATGACTTGTCAGAATAACACCCTTAATTTTTTTTAGATGCAGAATTGGGGCAAAACACCTAAAACAAGTGGACAGTATGAGCTCAAAACATAGTGGTCTATGCCATTCTGTAACGCTCCATTCCATTCTCTTACTCCCTGATTCACCCCACTCTCTCATTAGCAACCTACCCCGAGGCATTTCATCATCTTTACTACCCACATTCTACCCTTTCTCAATTGACCAGTATTATAAAAACCTATATTTTTATAGAGCATACTGGAAGTATATGGGTGAAGAGACTTCTTCAAAGTGCTTAGATAAAACTGACAAGCTCTAACAAAGGTAGATAATAAGCCAGGCCAGGAGGTTTTCCCTGGAAGGAATCTAATTAAGAACAAAGCAAATGTACATTAACATTCTCCTCTAGGCATCACACTCACCTCTGAAGATATTTTATCATTGTAAATCCAAAAGAGAAACCTTAGTGTTAGGACAAAGAGGGAAAGTGGGAGCAGAGAGGGTTAAAGAGGCTTATAATTTTGCTCTGGTGAAAGGGCCATCTAGGGAATCAAAATTCAAAAGCCTTGGATACAGGAAGCATTTGAAGTTTCAGGAAGCTAAGCAAGGCTCAACAGATGGCAGGTGAGAGAACTTGGCCTCATCATTGAAGGCTAACCTCTTTGGCAGAGTGAACAACACCAGGGAATAATCAGGTTTATTTTGTTTTGTATTTTTTAAATGGAAACGAGGTCAGTTTGACTTGCTGATCTCTTGACAAGAGGAAATGACATCCAGAATCCATGTGTACAACTCAATACACCCAAGATGGGGTGGCCTTCTTATGAAATTAAATAAATTTAAAGAACTTTTGATGATTTTGAGGAGTGACAATATTGTTTTATTTTATTAAAGTTTATTAAACTGTTATAATTATAGTATATAGGTGATTCAGGAAGCCACTGAAAAAGAGTTTATTAAGCCAACAAGTAACTCTAAGGTGGAATAGTTAGGATTTTTGAAGACTTTCTTACATTGACTTGCAATTACCCACATATTGTGCCTTATCCAGGGTTTTTTCCCCATGGCAATTTTTCATGAAGATGAATAACTATATTTATTATTTAACTCTTTTATTCACTCTAAGTCCTCCTATTTGAGGTTAAGACCATATATCATTTTTATTTATTCTTTTAATTTTTAAATTGAAAAAAAAATTGGCAGTACTAGGGATTAAACCCAAAGGCCCTCTTCCACTGTGCTAAACCCAACCCCAGCCTTTTAATATTTTTAATTTGAAAACAGGGTCGCACTAAATTATTGTCCTTCAACATGTGATCCTCCTGTGTCAGCCTCCCAAGTACTGGGATTTCAGGCATGTGCCACCGTGCTCAGCTCCACTTATTTTTAAATAACCTACTTGTGTGGATAAAGAATATACCCTAAGGAAAAGAAATCAGCCTTAAAGGTCAACCTTAAAAGGTGAGTCACATTAGAAAGCAACTGAAGGCATTATTTAATGGTCTAGTTTTTACCATGCTTAGGAATTTGAAAACACATATATGTATCTCTTCCATTTCGATGCATATATGAAATATTTCATCCTGATAATTTGCAAAATATTAAAAATATACACACAAATAAAATATACACCTCTAATTACACTCTCTCTTCTTCAATATATGCCTAATTGTGTACTTAAGTTCATTCTTCATAAAAGGGATATATAAGCATTTATATTCCATATTATATTAAAGGTTGTAGCTATGGCAATTGCATCAGAAGCAGCCTGAAAGGGGAGAGTTAAAACTATCTTGTTGCAGATGATTTATCTTTTATATAGAAAACCATAAGGAATTCACTAAGCAAAGTAAATATTATGATGAATAAATAAATTCATCAAGATTATAAAACATGAGGTCAATACATAAAAATTAATTGTGTTTTTATGCATTAGTAATAAAAATTCTGAAAATAAAATTAAGAAAAAGAATCCATTTATAATAGCATCAGATTAATAAAATATTTATATCTAAGAAGTATAAAACTTATACTGTGAAAACTAAAATTTATTTCTTGAAATAAATTAAAGAACATCTAAGTAAACAGAAAAGTATCCAATATTCAAGAATAGACAATTTAATATTGCCAAGATATGATAATCTCCAATAAATCTGTAGAATCAATGTGAAATCTCTATAAAAATTCTATCTGGCTTCTTTGCACAAATGGACAAGCTGAGCCTAAAAATTATATGAAAATTCAAGAGAATTTGAATATCTGTGTAATCCTAAAAATTGAGAAAAAAAGCTAGAGCACTAATACAATTTTATCCAGGATAAAATATTTATCCAGGATAAGGATAAGGATAAATATTACCATAGCTTTCTAGTAAATATATGGAACAATGGATTAAAATACAGATTTAGAAATTTTCACATTTGTGGTCAATTGATTTCTTACAACAGTGTCAAGACAATTGAAAAGGGGAAAATAATCTTTTAAACTAATAGTACTGGGACAACTGAATACTCATATGCAGTTGAGTCGAGTTGGATGTCTTCCTCATTATATATATCCTCAAAATTCATTGAAGACCTAAATATAAGATTTGAAGTTTTAAAACCCTTAGAAGAAAACAGGCATCTTTGTTACCTGAGATTAAACAATAGTTTCTTAGATCTGACACGAAAAGCATAAGAAATAGATAAATATGACTTCACCAAAATTAGTAACTTATGCTAGTCTCAGAAAGTTGAGCATTAAATGTTTTTCAATCATATGCAGAAGAAAAAAGGAAAGTAGGAAGCAAAAAGGACTTTAGATAATTGAGGAAAGTGACCAGTAGAATAGTAGAAGAAGATAGTGGAGTGGGGGTGGGGAGGGGAAAGAACCGATGAAAGAAACAATTCAAATTACGCTATGCTCATGTAAGTATCATTACCAGTCTCACTATTATGTATGAGGAGGGGTGGGTAGCAAGGTGGGACATGAAAGGAAATACACCAAGATCTATGTACATGTTTGTTTGTATGACTTTGAACCTCACTATGATATATAATTATAATATACCAATAAAATATTTTAAAAATTAATACATGTTGTACTTCAAAGAGAACCATTAAGAAAATGAGAAGAAAACTCCATACAATGGGAGAAAATATTTGCAAGTTATTTATTTGATAACTTTTTTGTAAAATACAAAAATAATACTTATAGCTCTAAAACAAAAAGGAAAAAGAGATGAATTTTAAAAAAATATATCTGCATAGCTATTTCCCCGATGATAGGCAAGTGGTCAATAAGCATGGGGAAAGAAGCTAGCTAGTATAAGTGATCAGAGAAATGAAAATCAAAGCTTGATGAGATACTACTTCATGATCATAAAATGGTTGGAAGGAAGGAAGGAAGGAAGGAAGGAAGGAAGGAAGGAAGGAAGGAAGCTTAAGAAAGGAAAGAAGGAAGAAAAAGGGAGAAAGGGAGGAAGAAACTTAGAAACAAGGCAAAGAAGTTCTCCTTCACCATTCCTTTTCAACATAGTACTGGATATCCAAACAAAGGCTGTAAAACAAAAAAAAAAAAAAAAAAAAAAAAAAAAAAAAAAAAAAAAAAAAAAAAAAAAAAAAAAAAAAAAAAAAAAAAAAAAAAAAAAAAAAAAAAAAAAAAAAAAAAAAAAAAAAAAAAAAAAAAAAAAAAAAAAAAAAAAAAAAAAAAAAAAAAAAAAAAAAAAAAAAGGAAGTAAAATTGAAAAGAAAGAAATTGTTCACAGATGAGAGGATCATCTATGTAGAAAATCTGAAAGAATTGATTCAAAAAGAAAAACACTCCTAGAACTAATAAGCAATTATAGCAAGGTTGCAGAATACCAAGTTAATATATAAAAGTCAATCACTTTTCTATAAGCTCCCAGAAACATGTGTAAGCTGAAATTAAAAATACAATAAAATTTTTATTAACGCCCAAAAGTGAAATATGTAGCTACAAATCTAACAAAATATGCTCAAGATCAATATGAGGCAAACTACAAAACAGACAAAAGAAATCACAAAATAACTAAAAGAGAGATGTTGCATGTTGACATAGAAAGACTCAATATTGTCAAGATTTCAGTTCTTCACAACTTGATCTATAGAATCAATGAAATTCCAGCAAAAAATCCCAGCAATGTATTTTGTGGATACTGACAAACTGATTCTTCAGATACATGGAGAGGAAAAATGCCCAGGATAGCCAAAACAATACAAGAGATAAGCAAAGTTGGAGGACTGGCACTATCTGAACCCAAACATTACTCCAAGCTCCAATAATTAAAACTGTAGTATTGAAAGAAATTAGACCTTAATAGAACACAAAAGAGAACTCATTTCAGTTATCAGATGGACTGCTGCAGCCTTACAGTACCTGTGTTCAAGAAACTCATGCAGTAACCCAAGGATACACCATGTCTGCATAATCTAAATCACTACATTGCATCACATAAGCACTGTACCATGTCACATCATTGGAGAGAAAGGTGGGCACAATACAATAAGACACTGTGAGAAACAGAGAGACCACAGTCTCACAGCATTTGTTACAGACCATTTTTATAATTGTTTAATTTTATTATCAGTTATTGTAGTTTATATCTTACTGTGCCTAATTTATAAATTAAACTGTATCCTGGGTATGTGTGTATGAGAAGAACATAGTCCAAATAAGGTTCACTACTATACATGGTTTTAAACATCCAGTGGGGTCTTAGAATGCATTCCCTGAAGATAAGGAGGGACTACTGTACAGCCAATTTTGAAGACAGTTTGCCAGTTTCTTAAAATAAAAATAAAACTAGACACACTTGACACAATATAATCCAACCATTGGCCTCCTTACTATTTTCCCTAAGGATTTGTGTCCACAGAAAAACCTGCACTCAAATCTTCGAGACAGCTTTATTCATAAATGCCAAAACACAGAAGCAGATGAATAGATACATAAGCTTGTGGTACATCCAAACAACAGAATATTATTCAGCATTAAAAAGAAACCCGCTTTCTCATGAAAAATAAGGAAACAAAAAAGACTTCATAAAAACGTGAAGAGAGACCAATACATTAATGGAAGGGGATTATGGAAAGGAGAAAGGGAGAGGGAAAAGGAGAGCTGGGGAAGAAAACTTTAAATAATGCTATGTCCATATAGGAGGGTATCACTACCAATCTCACTAGTATGTAAGAAACCAGCTTTCAAGCCATGAAAAGACACGGAGATAACTTAAGTGCCTATTAGTAAGTAAAAGATGACAATCTAAAGACTACATATAGCCGGGCGTGGTGGCGCACGCTTGTAATCCCACTATTTGGGAGGCTGAGACCAGAGGATCTGGGTTTGGGGCCAGCCTCAGCTACCTAGTGAGGCACTCCGGAACTTAGTGAGACCCTGTTTCAAAATAAAGAATAAAAAATAGGGCTGGGGGTATAGCTCGGAGGTAGAATGCTCTGAGTTCAATCCCCAGTACCGCAAAAAAAAAAAAAAAAAAAAAAGACTACATATTTCACTCATGTGACAAACTACTGGAGACAGAAAAATATTAGTGATTTCTAGATGGGTACAATATATAATACATAGTATATTATTATGAATGCAGGAGTCTTATGTGATGGCTGTCCTCAGGAGCTGTTTGGGGAAGACAGAGGGGCTGGTAAGTGATGTGCATGAACAGGTGTAGTGCAGAGGATGTTCAGGGCATACTCTCTATGATACAATGATGGTGAATTCATGGTATTATAAATTTGTCCAACTGCATGGAATATACAAAAGCAAAAGTAAGCCCTAATGTAAATGATGAGTGATTATGATGTCACTGTACGTTCCTCAATTATAACAAATTAGTGTCTGTGTAAGAAGGTATGTTGCCAATGGGGAGGCTCAACATGTGATGCCCACGCTACCTTGGGACTTTGCAGAATCTTCATCAGTAAGAAGGATGTCAATAGATGGGGTCCCTGGATGATGGACCTCCATAAATGTGAACTGGATAAACCTTTATTCTTTGTAATTTTCTCAGTCTACACTATTCATTTATAGCAACAGAACACAGTCTAAGACACCATACAATCCAGCAATTCCACTTTCAGGTATATTCCCAAGAGAAATGAACACATATGTTCACACAAAAACCTGTTTACAAAATGTTTATAGTAATATTAGCCATAATAGACAAAAGATAAAAACAACCCAAATGTTATTAACTGATGAATGGATGAATAAAAATATGGTATATTCATAAAGTGAAATATTACCGAGTTATAAAAAAAATAAAGTTCTAATGTGTGCTCCACCATGTACGAACCTTGAAAACATGAAGCGGGAGAGAAAATAGAAAACAAAAGGTATTTTACATAAATGAGGAGAGAGGCCAGGAGAATCATGGAAGGCTACTGGGGAAGGGAAGTCGGGCAGAGAAAAAGGAGAATTGATGAAGGAACCTTCAAATAATTTTATATCCATATACGAAATATTACTACCAATTTCACTAATATGTATGTAGAGGGGAGAGGGTGGGATCCAGAGAGAAACACACCAAGTGCTGGGTGCATGTATGTTTGTATGACTTTGAACCTCATTATGATATATAATTATAATACACCTATAAAACTATAAAGATAAAAATAGAAAACAAAACACTATTCCAAAGGAAAGAAGCTAGTTTTAAAATACCATATGCTATATGATTCCATTTATATAAAATATCCAGAATGGGAAAATCTATAGAGATAGAAAATGGCTTATTCACTACCTAGGACTTAACAAAGGTTAGGGGAGAAAAAGGGAATAACTGCTAAAAGGTAAGCGATGATTAATTTGGGGAGTAATGGAAACACTAAAACTGATTTGTAGATAGTTGCACAATCCTACATATATTAAAAATGACTGAAATTCATACTTTCAATGAGTGAGCTATAAGGTATAAACATTATGTCTAAAACAACTGATTTAAACCATGAAGGAGGTTGTTGTTGGAAGGGACATTCTCATTGCTCATTTGCTGTCCAGGTGCTGCTATGATTATGGATGTCAGAGTCTTATGTGATGGCTGTCCTCCGGAACTGTTTGGGGAAGACAGAAGGGGTTGATAGGTGAAGTGCACTCTCAAAGAAAGACCTTTTATTAGTAGATGCAACAATAGAGATGATTTTATCTCAGTTTCTTCCTCTTCCAATTTTTGTTTTTCCTTTGTGAATTCAAAACGCTTTATAGACCCATGTGTATTTCAGAATGTGCTTAGTTCTATAGACTATAGTTTTACATAGAGCTGTGATAAATTCAAGTGCCGTGAACCATGCTGGTTTATCCCTGGGACTGAGTGGCTCTGGTCATGCCATATGTAAAGGACCCTGCCTCTTGCCCAACCCCTCCAAGTACTCCTGATCAGACCTCTGTTCTAATGATCCCGCCCCCACCCAGGCAAATGCTCACCTTATTATGGGGCCCACTCATCAGCCCACATCACCTTGGGTAACTGGTATATTTTAGTAATGGTCTCCTCTGGGCAATTAGCAGTATTACTTATTATAAAGGGGTAATACTAATGGGAAGGATTTCCTTCCAGATGGGATGAGATATCACCCCTTGGCAAGATGCTAAGAGATATCCTACTACGGGAGCAGCTGCTCCTTTGTCCACATAAAGACAATCCAATGCACCTCCCTCAGGGCTAAGGCATAAAAAATGTTAGGTACAGGAACTTAAAGAGAAGAGAGCCTTGGCTTCTAAGTGCAGTCAAATAATAAGAGGCATGGCTGACGGAGGCGGCCAGTGTGGCAGGGGCCATGCTACCTCTGCTCTAATTGTAACAATTCTTCACTTGCTAATTCCAAAGTTTCCCAAGGAATTATTTTACTTAGTGTCAATAATACAGATAGCACTGTTGATTAGCCCTTTATATTTCCAGTAGAGAGCCTGGTCAGTGTCCGCTCTGCAGGCCTATTAGGCAGCCCGAGATTGAATCACTGTGGCAGGTGTGTGCCAGCTTCATTAGTGAGGTTGACAAGCACCCCTGTAAGTGAAGAATTCGGCAGTAGAAGCTGACTGCCTGCCCTGAGACTCAGCTCTGCTCTCTCCCTCTCCGTGCCCAGTGGCATCTTCTCTCGGCATTGGCAAGCATGGTGTTAATGACAGTGGAGGACCATTTGAAGAAATCTCTAAAACTATGGGCATTCCTTCAGCCAGGAATAACTGCAACTGCTTCCCTGTGCCTGAAGAACAAAGTGACATGAAGGGAAAGAAGCTAAGTGACTGTGCCTTGTGTTGTGACACTACGAGACTCCTCCCGCCCCACGTCTCATTTTCTGATGGTGTTTCCTACCTCAACTGGCAGAATCACTAAGAAAAGAGGCAGCAAAGGCCACAGGAACTCATGCGACACAGAGGAAGAAACTGTGAAGAAAACTCTACGTATCATTGATATTTTCTAACATATCCTCTTTTTCAAAAATACTCCTCCCTCTTTTGTTTAATGTTAAGAAGATAAACAACCTCTTTAAGCCATGTCATAAAAGAAATGGAATCTGAACTAAGAGAGAGTAATCAAAGAGGGGGCCATGATTAAGCCCCTACATATGAGAAGCTGTGTTCAGAGCCAAGGACTGCCTGTGGGAAGCCCAGGGTAATTTGTGCTCATGAAGCAGTAAAGAGGTGCCACAGAGCCAATTAGCCGTTCCTCCAGAAAGCTACCAGGAAGAGAAAGGAACTTTGAGCCAAGATCCATGGAAAGGACCTAAATCAGCTATAGTAAAAGTTGATCTCAATAGCATCTATCTTACATTTATGCACATAACAAATGCTAGATGTGGATTTCTTTTCTTCCAACCTTTGTAATGTGTGACCATCTTTCAAACTGTGGAGGGATATGATATTCCCCTTCAGGCAGGAGGCCATTGACAGTTTCCACTTTCACTCACATGTACCATCTTCAAAAAGATTCCCCCAAATTCAGACCAGGAGAAAGAAGCAAAATAATATGTTCAAGTCACTCAGAAGACTAAGCCTCAAACCCATTCATTCTGATTTGAGATTTGTGTGTGTGTGTGTGTGTGTGTGTGTGTGTGTGTGTGTGTGTTACTGGGGATTGAACCCAGGGACATTTTACTTCTGAGCTACACCCCTAGCACTTTTTATTTTTTGTTTGGAAACAGAGTCTCACTATGTTGATGAGGCTCTCCTCAAACCTGAGATCATCCTGTCTCAGCCTCCCAAGTACTGGGATTACAGGCATAAGTCACCACACCCAGCTACCTAGATATGATGTTCTTAACAATGAAATACAGGACTTACATCCAATCAGTTACAGTTATTTAAAGTATGCTTGCTCAAGTGGGGTATTTAATGACTTATAAGAAAAAGAAAAAAAAGTAAAAGTTGATTGAGATACTACTTTTGTAGAAAAAAATCAGTGGTGATTATGTGTGCACATGTTAAAGCATGAAATGGTCTGTATCTCCTAAAATTCAGCTCCTATGCTGGAAATATAGGTCACTTAGAGGCACAGGACCCAAATGAATGATTTTGGGTAGTTTAGATTCTGAATCTCAATTTCCTCACTTTTAAAACTGTGATGTGAAGTGTCTATTCAATTACCCATTTCTTACTGGATTATTTGTTGGTTTTTTTTAGTGTTAAGTTTTTAAACTTCTTTGTAAACATATGAAAAATATTCAAATCATTAGCTCAGGGAAATGCAAATCAAAACTACATTGAGATTCCAACTAACTACATTGAGATTCCAGTTATAATGGCAATCATCAAGAATACAAACAATAACAAATGCTGGCATGGATGTGGGGAACTAGGAATTCTTATTTATACACTGCTGGTTAGATTACAAATTAGTATAGCCACTATGGAGATCAGTGTGGAGGTTCCTCAGAAGACTGTGAATAGACCACCATATGACCCAGCCATACCACTCCTGGGTATCTTTCCAAAGGAATTGAAGTCAGAATAATACAATAATATATGCATATCCATGTTTATTGCAGCACAATTCACAATTCACATTGCTTCATGAGTCTTCTCCTCTGTGAAGTGATAGAATTGTGTTGTATTGTATCATATCTAAGATCCTGCTCAGCGTCAATATTCTCTGATTCTACTTATAGATACTGCAGCAATTCCCTGAATTGTCCTTTTTTTGAAAGTTTGCTTCCAATTTTATAGTAGTATTAACTCTTTTAACTTTTCTATTACCATAGACTCATTAAATATTGAATACTATAGTGCTTTGAAAAAAATGCTTTTATAAACAAATGCTTTAAGCCATGAAGGCTACAGAGCAGTGATCTATGAATTTAGGGGTTAGAAATAAAGAACTTGCTATACCTGTCCTTAAGAACTTTATAAACAACTCAAACTGTTTAATATCAATTATAATAAGAAAATAGTTGGCTGCTATCATCCAGGTGCCTAGTAAACAGACACACACACAATAGGTATACAAGAAAATAAATTCTAGCCATTGACATGAATTCTCTCAGCATCTATTAGATAAGTACTTGTACTCCCATTTTACAGATTAATAAATGGAGCCTTAGAAAGGTCAGTTTTGTTGTTCTAGGTCATAGAATTAGTAACTGGTAGAACTAGTGTGACAATAAACTCATGCGTTTATCCCTGACTCATATTACATCTATGTCTCTAATATAAAGCAGAATATACTAATTGCCATAAAAGTATTAAGCCATTTCTATAGGGGGCACATATTAAATCTAAATCTAATTCCTTCATTGACTCATTGAGACTTTTTTTTATATTTTCTAGGCACATGACTAGAAGTAAAACACGATCTCAAATGCTTTCTTGAAAATAAAATTATCATTATAATAAAACCAATGTATTCACTAAGTCAACATATGTAACTGAACATATATCTACTATGTGTTGAAGGCCATCTTTGCACAGAGAATCATTAGGGAAAAGTGGTCAAAAATCTGTTTTCCCGTGGAGCTTTGCCTTGGGTATGGCTTTTCCCCAAAACAAACAGCAGACAAATAACTTTGTGGTCACTCTTTAAGATGATGAATGCCTCCCCTACGTTGATTTTCTTTACTTGAATTTCCCATTTGTCTTAAAGATATAAGGGAAAGAATAACAGTTTGGACTTAACATTGTTATAACTGCTGGATATTTTTAAAAATCATAATCTATTTAGTACCTACTAATCACTCTCTCATTAATTGATCTTTGCCTATGTAACAAAGTATTTTCAGAATACTTGTGTTTATATGGAGTTTACTTTTAATTTGACATCAGAACTCATGCCAAACCTGAGTGAATTTCCTATCATCAAGGGAATCTTAAATGACTATTTTTGGATTGGATTTGCCTCAAAAAAAAAAATACTCCTAATTTCTTCTGTCCTCCATCCCACACTAGTGATCTCTTACAATACAAGTAACTGAGTTTTCCCTTTCAGTGTCTAGGATCATTCAAGTGTCTCTTAAATACCTCTGAAGGGTGCCAGTCTTAGTTGAATTCAGAAACACACATGACATCTCCCCCTTGCTTCTTTGGCAGACCTTTAAAATTAGTCAACTTTGAAAGATTGACTTTGGTTTCCTGAGTTCTTTGGAGATAGATAGAAAAACTTCTTTATCAATTTTTGATGTCTAGGCTTTAGTCCTCTCTGACCTACATCTTCCTTGGTTCTATCGTTTTTGTAACACGCCAGGTCATGACATCCTGGTTTGGAGTCACAGTTCCCTATGGTGCAGATTTCTCTTAGACAAGCTGCAAGAAACTACAAAAGAGAAGATGAATGTTCTAAAATGAAATGTAGCAAGCATCCTCTTTGGGAAGAAAACATTAATTACATTTTTGAAGGAGTTATAATTGGATTTTACTTCTCCCTATTTTGATAGTTATTCAAGCTATGCCGTTAACACACTCCTAACATCTTTTATTCAGTCAGTTTGAAAAAAGGACGAAAGATTTATTTGTAATTATCAGAAACAAACATAGTTCTTGTGAAGTAAACACAAAGGAACAGACCCTGGCTTGGATCCCACCTTGTTAAAGATGCAAATTAGGAACAGGCCATCGAAATGGGAGATTTCAGTAATCCTTTCTCAACAGTGTAAATCATTAAATTAGCCCCTGGTTCAATGGCATCTGCAGTGTGTAACTTTGGATTTAATACAAGAGATCCCAGAAGGAACAACAACTTCCTTTGGACCTCCATGATTGTTCTAGTTGGTATTTGTTTTGAGTCATGGGGCAGGAGGTGTGTTCACCTAATGCCCATTCCTGCTTGCTATCATTTCATTGTCTATTTATGCTATAGAGCTGTCCAGTCCTTGATTTTGGTCCATCTGTGATCTCTCTCCAAACCTGCTGGTCTATTTCTGGTTGATCAGCATCAGGCTGTGTTTTAGGTGTTGGCCCCAGGTTCCCTAAAGCAGATGTGTGCAGATCATCAATTCTCACTCAGACTGTGCAGCTTGCCTTTGGGGGACGTGACAATTCCAAATACAACAACACTAAAAATGAAGGCAGAAACCACAATGCCTTGTCTTGGAAAATGGAATTTTAACAACAGCCTTCCATGTTTTCTCACTCAAAATTGGCTGATTCAATGGAAGGCAGATCTGCCCAGACCAAAAGAAATATTGGGAGAGAGAACTCATTGCAGCCCATGCAAATTGGCTTTATATGAACTGGAAAATGGTGGACTGATTGATTTCATTGAACAAATACTTTTCCACTCTTCAAAAATAAGAGGTTGTTCCAAAACATCAAAGTATTTTTTGTGGTACTGGAGATTGAGCTTAGGGGGGGGGGGTTCTGTCTCTAAACTACACCCCTTTCCCTTGAACTAGTTCCTTTTATTTTTTTTTATTTGAAACAGGATCTGGTTAAGTTACCAGTGGCCTCAAATCTGTGATCCTTCCCTCTCAACCTCCCACATACTGGGGTTATAGGCATGCACCACTGTACCCAGCTAAATATCAAACTTTCTATGCAAGCAGTTTCAATTTCTGGCCAGCACACAAATTCTCTCTCTGGAACCAAAGTGCAGATATTTTCTTCCTATTTCAAATCCTTTGCTACTCAAAACACTTTGGTGGGAGTATTTCCTATTCTTACCCTATTCATTCTGGGAAGGTTTTTTTACCCGCCCATTATCTGAGGTTCCCATGATTGTTAAAACACTATAATTGTTTCATCAGGTATTCTATTCAATCATATTGATGTTTAGGATGTCCTATTCTGGATACAATAGCACAGGTCTCCCAGAATTGGTTTATTTATCCAATCCCATTCTCCAAGGGAAACCCTCCTTCCTGAAGCATATCAAAGTCAAAAGTGTGTGGCACTAAAACCCATACCTGGTCTGCAAATTTTATGACAGATATACTAGAAAATAGACACCCATCCTGAATATAAGGTGTATTGTTATGCTACTCAGCTGCTCTCCCCCCCCACACACACATACAAGATATTTACAGATAGCTAAAATCTGTATTGAAGTTTCATAAGTTAAACAAATATAGGGTCGCTAGGTATAGAGTATAACTAATTCTATTTTAAATACAAGCTACTGTAAATGTTGTAGGGACTTATAAACACTGAATAATAAGAAGAATGACAATTACCTTAGGAAATTATTTTACTTTCTCATATGTATCAGTTTTAGGAATTTATACCCTTTGCTATGAGATTATTATTATTATTATTTATTTAGCTTTTTCCTGTCAAGGCCAATTTTACCATACTAAATATTATGGTAATGTGAACACTCTGCTCAAGGCTTAGACTTCAATTCCTCAATCTATGTAGTTCTATAAACTGCTCTGCCCTAAGCTATATGTGTAGATAAATCTTTTTTCATCTGGATTGCAAGAAGTACCATAGCATTGATTTGCGATTTGAGATCCCTGACACAAATCCTATGTTCTTCTGCAAACTTAATATATAGCCTTTCCTCAGCATTGAAAACTATTTTTTATTTTTATTTTTTCTATTCTCTTCTTTTTAATTCCTCAAATACTCGGGGAATTAAAAGCAGAACTCATATTTAAATCAGCTCCTCCTATCTTAATCTCACCATTTTATGTCATATCATAGTGTTTTCCATCTGAAAGCAACCCTCCTGTTTGTCACAAAATCAACTTCCAAATTGAAGTACTAAGTACCAAGTATTTAGAAAGTGATTTGGTTCTTGTAATATCTCCAGTCTAATTTGCATGAGCTGCTTTACTTTCTTTTGCATGCAACTGAAAAGCAGAGGGCTAGACTTTTTTTAAGTTAAATGTTTGATATAAAACAGATATTCCACTAATTTGCTTTGCAAATTGAGTTCTCTGTGATTTACTGTTTAAAGCTCTCCAAGAGACTTTTAAAATCTAGGGATAACTTGCTGGGCCATTTACACAAAGTCACTTACCCATTCTAGTTTTCACTTTTCCCATCTGGGAAATGATAGTTCTATCGTCTATTTCCTTAGCAAAAGGGATGATCATGTGGATTCCTAAAAATGTTTGGAGATGCTGCCTTTTTTGTATATAAATAATATGTAGTAATAAGTATTCTTGTTTTTCTGTTTAGCAATTATATGGTTTTTTTCATGATTATGGCCAAGATGAACTTTAAAAACACCCCTTTGTATAGTCAAGACATAACATAAACATTTTTTTTTAACAAAGAAAAACAAAGTTGAATTTGAAGAGAACATTTCTCATCACTCTTCCCAGGAGACCAGGCAGTAAATAACAAAATGAGAGTACAGGAGGGAAACCAAGAGCACTGAAATGGTACTCTACACTTAGTACTTGCTTTGTCACCAACTTGCAAAATGGGTATGACCATGGGGAACCAAAAAAGCTTTTCTGGGGCTCAGTTATCCAATCTGAAATTAGGGCCTCAGATGAGATGGTTGTGCCACATTTCCAATTAGAGACGATAACTTAGAATTTATATTTTTACAAATCTTTGAAAGAGTGATAATATACTCCAGGGAACCCAGAGATAATGATATTACTGTTTTAGCTAGAGTTGATGCTGGATAAACTTACATTAAGTAGAACCAAGTTGTATTTGCAGGAAAGAAACATGGTCTAATAGATTAAAATGTAGAAAGAAAAGGTCCTTTTTGTTAGTTTAAAAAACAAAATGTTAGTAAAATGAGTTGACTGTGTTTTTTAAGCTCTTGAGTTGCCCCATGGATTATGTGCCACATGTAACAAGTCCTAAGACTTCTGTTTCAGTCTATAAAGTAGGTCTTCGCAATTATTTTTAATACATTTCTAAGCTTATTTTCAGAATATACAAAGAAAACACTCAATAATGTCATTTAAATTGTGAAGGGCAATTTGACTGTTCTGTGAGGATTTTCACAGGATTATGTGGTGAAGTGTCTTTACTGGAATAAGCCCCCTCTTTGTTTTCTCATTGATTTGGAATGACAAATTTATGAAGAGTAAAGATCGTTTTGATGACTGACAGCCCAAATTTTGCAGTTCACAGTGATGGTTTTGTTCTGAGGAACAGGGCAAAGACTCTCTGTGTATTGATAAAATTGTGATTCTAGAAGTCAAACCAATCCCATTTCTAGCTAGGGGGATTGAAAGACAAAATGCCTGCAACCTCACCTGTTGGATCAAAATGAGACTTGGTGTCAAATAGCATAGACAAAAATTTGCCTAGCTATATTTTTTACTGAAATGGTTCAATTTTACAAAATGATATTTAACATTTTTGGAGGACAGGCAGGAGGTTTCATAAGGAATGAAGAGCAATAGTGCACAGAATTCAAGAGCACCTCCAGTGCAGCCCTGTCATTTATGTAACTGGAGATCCTAGGCAAGGGACTGAACCTTAACAAAATCTTTATCTCACAAACTAAGCTCTGTAAAAGCTATCAACAGAATAGGAGAGATTCATTTTGCCATACCAAATAGATCTTCTTATTCTTTTATAACAGGATTAAAATTTGCCTAATTCCTCAAGTCAACACTTGTAAAGAAAAAGTTATAGGAGGACACATATCTAATACTGAAAGGAAATGACTTTTCTTGTAACAGAAGCCATATTCAAAACAAGTTTCCTGGACCTGATATAGAGTCATACTGCATTATATTGGCCCCATGGTTCAGAATAATAATCAAAATGTAAGTTTAAATTTCACTCAGGCCAGGTTCTCAAACTTTGACCTACATCAGAATAATCTGGATGGATGGTTAAAACAATATTCCTGGGTCCCACTTTCAGAATTCTGGATCTGTCAGACTGAAGTGAGGCCAGAGGACTTGCATTTCTGACAGGTTTGTGGGCAATGCTGGTGCCATCGGTATGACGAGAACATGTTGAAAACAATTTTAATGATGCATGGAAATCTCCATGTCCTTGTTGGTGTGATAAGTCAATACCGGGATGGGGCAAAAGAAAACTCAGATCCCATTGCATGAAGTGATGGCTTATTTCTTCCTCTCTGAGTACCAGTGCTTGAGACAGAGGAAAAGAAATGGAATGGTTACTATATCCATTTAATCACCCATTCAAATATTACATGTGTGGGGCATGATTAATTTGTGTGTGTATGTGTGTGTGTGTGTGTGTGTGTGTGTGTGTATGTGTGTGTCTAGCAGGAACAGTACTAGATTCTGGATTAAAGAATAGAGTACATTGCCTAGCCTCATCTCAGAATTTACACATCAGGATTTTAGAATATGCTGTAAGTGTTAGCTACAAGTAACTATTAAAGGAAATCACCCTAAGAACTCATGAGTCATCCTTGTAGAAAAGTGCACTTTTATCTGAGTGTGTGGCACACACCTGTAATCCAAGTACTTGGGAGGCTAAGTTGGGAGAATCATAGGTTCAAGGCCAGCCTCAGCCACTTAGCAAGGCCTTCAGCAACTTAGTGAGACCCTGTTTTAAAATAAAAAGGGATAGGGATGTGGCTCAGAAGTAGAACATCACTGGGATCCATACCAAGTACACACACACACACACACACACACACACACACACACACACTAGTGCACTTGTATAAAGATGACATGCAAAGCAGCTATTCCAGATCCTCTCTGGTTTGTCATCAGAGTACTGATAAGTTGAATCCTTGATATAGGGATCAGTGGATGGAAGATATTGCTCTGCACACATTATTCATTTAAGCCCAAGAATAATCCTAGGAGACAGATGGTATCATAATTTCAGGCACTGAAATATGAAGAAACTGAGGCGCAGATGCTGTATTCTTTATTATCAAGATCATTTTATATGTTATACCACAATTTGCTTATAAAAAAAACTTAAGAATATGTATGTGAGTTAGGAACTGATGGCCTGAGCCAGCATGCATTCAGTGGAAGGAAAATACTTTCATTCACCATTCAAAGTTCCAGGTCTTCTCTCCTAAAACTGTTCCCTAGACCAAATTCAAGTGAGTCTACTCAGGTTTCTAGACAAGTTTAAGACTATGTTAGAATCCCTGTGAAAAAAAGTAATGCTCCATTGATTTTCACAGGATTGCCAAGTACTTATTTACCATTGTGTCTATATCTGTGTTATTTCTCTCAGCAACAAACTCATTTCCTTCCCAATAGGATGGCTCCTTCAATGTAACAGTGGTTATGTAGGCTGCATCTTTACAATGTGGGATCAGTTATTGACTGGTGGCCACATACCTGGTGTTAGCCCAGACCATACGGTGAGAGCACTTGGTGTACTCCCATGGGAAGTTTCAAGCATTTTATATCAACAACTCATATTTTCTTCAGTTAGAAAATTGTGAGTCTTTAAATTAAAAATAAAAGGTCCCTGTCCATCTAGTGCCATTACCAAGTCTGATGAGCATCTGATTATTTTCACAATTTAAATGTCCATCTATTCCACATGAGACGAAAACAGCATCTGAAACCAAGGCTTCTGTCTCCAGAAATCTATTTCTGTGCCTGTGACCAGCTTAGTGTGCTATTTTACAGAGTGGACCAAGGAATCTGAGCTCCAAGTATTGAAAAATTCTAGGGTGTTGATTAAGGGACATGATATGGCAAAATATCCTCCTGGTTGCAACTTTATGTTTGCAGAATCATAAACTTGCAGAACACGTGCCTCAATCAGCTGGCTGTGTAAGAATTCAATCAGCGTTAATCTAACACAATGCGGCACCTGCTCCCCAACTGATTTCTAGTGTTCTTCAATCAAAAACAGCAGAAGAAAAGCATCATTTATTGCAAGCAATGTTAGCAGACCTGAAAATTCAAGAACCTGATGTTCAATAGGAAGATGAGGTTTGCCTTTTGCTCTTCTTTCTCTTCTTGGGGAATGCTACAGAAAGAATGAGCTGCTGTTCACAAAGAAAGCGGGAGAAGGTTGGATATGTCCAGCACTAAATTTATACTCACTCCATATATAATGAGTGCTGTAATTAGGTGCTGGTAATTATAGCCATTGCTATTCATCCCAGGGATCTATAGGATCAGGCATCTTTGGGGGGTTGGCAGTTTCTCTCTAAGCTATAGTGTGAGTTACAGAAGACAGATAATACTGGTAGGCTGTATTAAAGAGAATCTGACTAGTTTGCTCCCCATTGAGTCTTACACCCATAACCAGCTGAGCACCTTGGTGGAAAATTAATAAATCACCCAAGGTAAGTACTTTTACTGCTCTAGGAAAGAAACTACAGAAGTATTATCTTTCCTCAGTGTTAAGCTTTCAGAGGCAGGGACTGTCCAGTTTTGTTCAGAATTTCATCCTAGGTGCTTAGAATAGTGCTTGGCTTAAAATCGGTGTTCTATGAATGTTTGATGAATGAATAATAAAGCAAAAGAGCCATTATTAACATTTATATGCAAAGATGTCTCCTGACATTCAAGTATACACTAGAATAAATAAATTAATAAAATGCCCACTGACAAATGGGGTCAAAATTGAGCATGGAACAACATTTTCCACTTTCTTTAAAGGTCCCCCAAATGGAAATAACACAATTTTGCTAAAGCAGACACATACTAAGAATGCAAATCAAGCTTTGTAATTCAAATTCTTAACTTGATTGTACAATGCACAGTATTTGACTTAAGATAGAAAATCTGTGACTTACAAGTAATGGAGAATTTGGTATCATTGGAGAATATGTGCTCAGTTCTGGCTCTTTGCCCAGAAGGATTATTTTATAGCAGGTTGAATTCTCTACTAATTATCTTCAAAACAGCTGGACTACTGGATAAACTCTATCTTAATGCACAGTACAAGAGCAAATAAGGATAATTAAACTTTGATTTCAAACTAGACTGACAAGTGTAGTAAGTGGGAAGACTACTAAAAGAGAAGGCAGAGAGACAGCAGAGGAGTTATCTCAAAAAAAAAAAAAAACCTCTCACCAATACCAAAATGTATAGCTTATTGTTAATATATACTATAGCTAATTTTGAAAATTTCTACCTTAACCTAATTATTTAGTTTGCTTTGAGGAATGCTTAAATCAATCCCACTGGGGCCCTTATGATTTAAAACAAATTATAAATAACAAGTACTTGAATTTATCAAAAACATGCAGCTAACAAAATTAGTACCTAAACATCCTGTGGGCAAAAATAATAACATCCTTCAAATGAAAATATATATATATAGAAATATATTATATATATATATATATATATATATATATATATATATATATATAGAGAGAGAGAGAGAGAGAGAGAGAGAGAGAGAGAGAGAGAGAGAGAGAGAGAGAGAGAGAGAGAGAGAGAGAGAGAGAGAGAGAGAGAGAGAGAGAAAGGAAAAGTTAGCTGAGGGATGTTGAAACCATACTTCATAGGAAGTGTTATGAAGCTTTTTTGCCAAATGAGAAATCTGTAAATTACCTGGGTAAGCAATCAGCTCCAGATTATAATTGCCAATTTGAGAAAATTTCACCAACAATTAAGCAAAATCAAATAACCCATTTGAGGAAGTGAAGGGGTGACAGGCCACCACCTTCCCCTCCTTGTTAAGGTTTTCTATAATTTGTTTTTATTTTCCTTTGAAATTGAAATTCCATTCTGTTTTATTGGGCTGGAAATAATCAAGAGCCACCACAGAGAGAGCCAGGCACATCTGAACAGTAGTCTCTGAGTGATTGGGATTCAGATTGAAAATAAGGGTTACATAAGTATAACTGGAAATTGTTGTGACCTAGTAATAAGAATTTTAAACTCAAACTACAGAACAGCACACAATTCATTATTCCAGTTTATCATACTAGATTAGTTCTAGAAATTAGAATACAAAATAAAGTCCCTGCAGGACAGTAGGTAGAGGCTCATTTTCAGGTAGATTTCATTTTCTTCCTAAAGCTTCTCACCATTTTGCCACAGTTAGCTACACATCTTGAAGTAGTGTATACGTTTTGGAGATCAGCTTTCTTCTTGTAAAGAATGAGGTTCCTTACACATTTGAAAACCAGTGTCTTTTCTGTGACTACTTAATGAGTGTTTTCTATGTGACAGTTGTTGTGCAAAGTAAAAAAGAAACAGAAATAAGCTATAATTGTGTGATAAGCACTGCTAATTTCTTCCTAATATCCATGTTCCACTTTTTCCTCAGTGAAAGAGCTCCAGTTAGTGAAGTGCCACATAAAACATGTGTCTTCTTAGACTTTCTTGCAGCCAGAGGTGATCATGTAATTGGATTTTGTTCAATGAAAAGTAGGTATCAGTCCACCTAGGAATTCTGCGGGTCTACTTTTCAGACACTGATGCCTGCACTCTCCTCTTTATTCTTTAGTTTGGTTCTGGTCTAGGGCAAAGACGTATGGTTGGATTTGGAGCAGGAATCCTGGGACACGGAAATGACAAGCCAGGGAGAAATAGAATACAGGAGGCTCAGATAAAGGAAAGACACAGCTTATGACATTAGTGGCATAAACAAAACTCTGCCTATCTCTGGACTGCTCATCTTTAGACATCTTTGTTGAGAAAACTCAACTCCTATTTGATTCTGCCACAGTGTTTTGGTTTTGTTGCTTGTAATCAAATGCAACTTCAACTGACCCCATGTTTCTATGCCCTTGGAAGTCTTTGGGGATTACAGGTAGATACACAAATTAAGTATAATAAAATGTGGTGAAAGTTGTAAACGGTATGTGGGAGGGGAAAGAGGGAGAAATGATGGTGGGGGGGAGAGTTAGAGTTGTGAGATTAGATTTGGAGTAGGTATGACCCAAAACACTTCATTCTTCCACTTTTTTAGCATACCATTTTAACACTTTAGTGTATTGCCTATCCTTTTTGAGTGATCAAATAAATATTTTTGAAATACAATATGCTGCATAATACTTGAAGGAAGGTATTGTTGTTAGTCTGTAAAAGTGCAAAACATTTTTATCCATTTTCTTTTGCTAAAACAGGATACTTGAGTCTAGATGATTTATAAAGAAAAGAGGTTTATTTTGGATAATAGTTCTGGAAGTTCCAGAACACAGTGCCAGCATCTGCTTGGTTTCTGGTAGAAGCCTCATGGTGAAAAGCAGAGGAAATTGGGCACAGGCAGAACAAAGGCTGCATGGTGAGAGAGACCCAGGGGAGGATCTAGACTCAGATTATAACAACTTGTTCTGATGATAGGTAGCCCACTATCATGAAAATTATACCAGCCCCTTCATGAGTGGGAAGCCCCTGTAACTTCATTACCTCTGAAAGGTCTCAGCTTCTCTTGAAATTGTTAGATTGGAAAATCGATTTCAACATGAATTTTGGTGGGAAAAAAAACACCCAAACCATTTGTGGTATATTTTAGGCAAAAGAAAAAAAAAGTACAATGGAAGACACGGAGACATGGGAGGGAACCTGTAACATGGAATGAGCAATGGACCTGGGGGTGATGGGCTCAGCACAAGAGCTTATCTCACTTTTGAAGCTTGACTGTATTTTGAAGGAGATCAATGTGGAAAGTTTTCATGAAGGCACAGAAGAACCTCATTAGTCTAAATTAGGCTTAGTTGATATGAAGAACGTGCAGTTGGTAGATCTGAGTGCACAGTTTATTTATTTAAAGGCATGTAAGATGAGAGGAATCTATATGATACATGTCAGGAGAAGCTGAATTAAGAGTTCTCACTAAGCACCTACATTGACTGTTTCTCCTGTCTTCAATGGTGTCAGTAACACCATTAAAATTATAGTAAATTGGAAAATGAAAGGCATGGTCGTATAACATTAAAGGGCACCGTAGGTGGGCAGTGGACAGACAAGGGCTTTCAATAAAGCCCTGCAAATATAGGGAAAGACAAGCAAGAGTAAAAGTCACACCTCAGGAGAAAGCTTCAGCAGAAATGTGATCTTGTGAATGGAATCTCAGAGCAGTGTGGACTTGAAGGCTGGACTTGAAAGTTGGATGGAGGGCAGGAATGGAAAGTGGAGGTGAAAGCAGAAGAAATTGCAGGTTGGACCCAAACACAAGTATTACTAAATCCCTTCCTTTACTTCTTTTGCATGTAGAAGACAGGTAGGCACTCAACTATTGGCCCAGGCAGATGGAACAAATAATTTCTCTTCTAAAAAGAAATTATTATTCTTTATTGCTGAGTAGAATTCCATTGTGTGTATTTCCCATAATTTTGTGAACCATTCCTCTGTTGGTGGACAAGAATAAAATAATGTCATCTGCAAGAAAATGGCAGGACCTGGAGAACGTTATGTAAAGTGAGATCAACCAGTCACAGAAAGTGAAGGGACATAATGTTTTCTTTACAATGCACAAGCTAAGGAGTAACTGAGATATCAGAGGGACTCCAGATAACTGTGGAGAAACCTCAGTGGAGCCAGGGAAGTGGTCTAAGGAAAGGGGAGGGGGAAGACTAAGGTTCATTATTGGAAATACTAACATCAACTGTGTGTACATATGTGAAAATCCCAATATCAGTCTCAATCCTCTGTATGGAAAGGGGGGAGATGGAGAGTTGGGGGGGGGCACCAAGTGCTGTGTGCATGTATGTCAATGTCAACATGGTTTGCATTGTGATGTGAGACATAAATGCACCAATAAAAGCACATTTAAAAAATTAAACCAGCAGCTTGGAAGTTTACCTTGTCACATCGTTTGTAAATACTCAACCCTCAAACTCAGTTCCCTGTCTGTAGCAACAGATGTTCAACCTCTCAGTAAGTAAGCTCAATCATATACAGCACTGAGACACTCTGGATTTCAGGGGAGAAACTCAATGGGAAAAGAGATCTATATTTACAGTACTGGAGAAAAACTTACTCTAGTTATAATGGAATTTCATTACAGTTCCTCACTAAGTATGCATGCCAATTTCAAGGAGAAATCCAGTAATTATATTCTTAAAAGGCCAAAATAAACAAAGGAAACTTCTATGAGAAGAAAAATGAAATAGAAATGGAGATATATTCCTTTAATTTATAAAATATAAGAAATCAAAAATAAAAAATGTTTTATTAAGCCAGGCATGGTGGCGCACACTTGTAATCCCAGAATTTGGGAGGCTGAGACCGGAGGATCTGGGTTTGCGGCCAGCCTCAGCTACCTAGTGAGGCACTCCGCAACTTAGTGAGACTCTGTTTCAAAAATAAAGAATAAAAAATAGGTCTGGGGGTATAGTTCGAAGGTAGAATGCCCCTGAGTTCAATCCCCAGTACTGCAAAAAAAAAAAAAAAAAAAAAAAAAGGTTTATTTTTTCTGACTTATAAGTTTTAAGATAATACCATACCAATAAAATAAACAATAAGATAATATGAAAAGTGACAAGTAAAAACAATAAGCCCATTGAATTAAAATATTACCACTGTATTAAACTAAAATTAATAGCCTGCAAAAACCATAACAAAAAGGCAGAGATGGATGAAAAATTTCAGGAAGCAGTGTACTTAAGTGCTTACCTAGGAACCAAATTACCTGGGTTAGTTAGAATAGTTCCTATCATTATAGTAAGTACATACAGAGAGATACAGTCAACTCAAAAAGCCCAACCTTGAAGCACTGAAGTTGAAGAATTAGCATGGAAAAAGTAGAACAAATATTGAAGAGTTAATAGAAAAAATATACCTCCCAAATCTTACAAGCTGGGTAACAAGCAGTATGAAAGGAAAATGACTCATATATAGATGCATCATAATGAAAGTCTAAAACAATAATAATAAAGATATAAAATCTTCTAAAGGAAGATAAATATGTTTGTATGCTCACGTGGATAAGTCCCCTATAAAAGATTAATCATAAGGACTGCATTAGAGAAGAATTTTCATTCCTTAAATGTTTGAAAAAATTCACCAGTGTAGCCATCAGGTCCTGGGCTGTTCTTTGTTGAGATTTGATTATTGACTTTAATATTTATTTGATTATCTTTACCCATTATTGGTTAGTTTAAAATTTCTACTTTTTAATGATTCAGTCTTGGTAGGTTGTACATTTATTTTTCAAGGTTATTAAATTAATTGACAAATACAAAGTAATTCAATCAACTGATATATAAAATTATAATAATTTCTTATGGTCCTTTACATTTCTGTAGCACTAATTATATTGATACTTTTTATGAATATGAGTCTTTTTTTAGTGTAGATAAATTTTTGACAATTTTTATCTTTTAAAAAATAATTCCTATTTTCGTTTATCTTTTCCATATACTTTTATCTCATTTTTATTTATGCCTTCTCTGATTTTTATTATTTATTTTCTTGTGCAAAATTTGGGTTTATTTTTCTTCTTTCTGTAGATGCTTTGAATATACAGTTGTTTATTTGAAATACTTTTATTATTTTTCTCCTAATAAAAAATCTTACTATAATCTACTCTCAAAATCACTTTGCACTAGGCATGGTGGCACATGCTTATAATCCCAGTACTTGGGAAGCTGAGACCAGAGGATCTGGGTTTGCAGCCATACTCAGCTATTTAGTGAGGCCCTCCATAACTTAGTGAGACCCTGTTTCAAAGTAAAGAATAAAAAATAGAACTGGGGTGTAGCTCAGAGGTAGAATACCATTGGGTTCATTCTCTAGTATGCAAAAAAAAAAATCACTTTTGTCACATTCCTTAAGATTTGTATGCTCTTCTTCCTTTATTGTTTCAAGAAGTTTTGGAAATTTCTTTGGGCCATAGTTGGTCAATAGTGTATTGTTAAATTTCCACATATTTATGAAATTTCCAGTTTTTCTTCTTTTAATTATTTCTAGTTTTATACCAGGCATAAAAAAGATAGTCGATATGATTTCAATCTTAAATTTGTTAAATTGTTTTGTAACTAGCATTTGATCTATCCTAGAGAATCTACCATGTGTGCTAAAACAAATCAGAACAAACAAAAACAAAAGAAAAATTTCAAAACAGTATCATCTAGCCGGGCGTGGTGGTGCACGCTTGTAATCCCAGCATTCGGGAGGCTGAGACCGTAGGATCCGGGTTCACGGCCAGCCTCAGCTACATAGTGAGGCACTCCGCGACTTAGTGAGACTCGGTTTCAAAATAAAGAATAAAAAATAGGGCTGGGGGTATAGCTTGGGGGTAGAATGCCCCTGAGTTCAATCTCCAGTACCGCAAAAAAAAAAAAACAAAAAAAAAAAACAGTATCATCTGATGCTGTTGAATGCAATATTTAATATACATCCATTAGGTGCAGTTGGTATATACATTGGTCTATAATATTGTTAAAGTTTGCCATTTCTTTATTGAAATTTTGTCAGAGTACTTGAAGGGCTGAAAAAGGAGAATAGCAGGTTCAAGGCTAGCTTCAGCAACTTAGCAAGACTCTATTTTAAATTAAAAAAAATAAAAAGGGTTGGTGTACCTCAGAGATGGAACGCCCCTAGTTTCAATCTCCAGTACAAAAATAAATAAATAAATAAATAAATAAATAAATAAATAAATAAAATTTTGTATCATTTATCTACATTCGAAAATGGAGCATTGAAGTTATTTACTATTACTACACTGCTATTTCTCTTCAGTGGTATCAGTATTTACTTTATATATTTACGTTCTTCATTGTTGGGTGCATATATACTTTATAATTTTTATATTGATAATTGACCCGTTTATCATTATCTAATGAATGACTTTGTTTATTCTTGGAAAGTCTATTTTATCTGATAAAAGTCTAGCCACCTATGCCTTTTATGGTTCTTACTGGCATGGAGTATTTTTTCCCAAATCTTCACTTTTAGTCTATGTAATGTAAAGTGAGCTTTTTGTAGGTAACATATAGTTTATTTCTTTTTATTTTTGGTCCTATCAACCATTCTATATCTTTTGATGGGGGAATTTATGTATTTATTTATTTGTGTGTGTGTGTGTTGCTGGGAATTAGACCCAGGGACATTTTACCTCTGAGTTACACCCCAAGCCCTACTTATTTTATTTTTTATTTTGCAACAGGGTCTCACTAAGTGGCTGAGAGCCTAGCTAAGTTGCTGAGGCTGGCTTTGAACCTTGGATCTTCCTGTCTCAGCTTGTCAAGTACTGGGATTATAGGCATGCACTATGAAACTCAGCTTGACTGGAGAATTTATATGTAGTATGCTTATTGACTATGAATAGTTTATTGATTGTGATTTTTGTTAATTGTTCAGTATTTTGTAGTTCCTTTGTTCCTATATCTCTTCCTTGATGTTTTCCTGTATGATTTGTGTGTGTGTGTGTGTGTGTGTGTGTGTGTGTGTGTGTACTTTTGTTCCTCTTCCTTTACATGTTGCATATCTACCACAGGTTTTTTTCTTTGTGGCTCAGATAAAACATTGTACAGTTATAATAGTGTATTTTAAGATGAAAACAACTAAAGTCACATTAAAACCTAAAAAAAAAACAACCTCTATGCTTTAACTTTTCTCCACCTGCATTTTATGTTATTGATAAATTTGTTGTTGATATCATAGTTCACATATTTTACATTGTTTATCCATCAAAATTATTATAACTATAGTTACTTTTAATTTTTATGCCAGAGTTAAAAGTGATTTACATACCATTATGACAGTATTAGAGCATTTTGACTTTTACTATAGTCTTACGAAGTGGAGTTTTATACATTCATATATTTATACTTATTTTTAATTGCTTGTTCGCATTCTTACATTTTAACCTGAAGTACTCCTATAGCATTTCTTCTAAGGCAGATCTACTGGTGAGGATTCCCTCTCCTTTTGTTTCTCTGGGCAAGTTTTTATCTTTGTTTCCGAAGAAAAGCATCTCTGCATGCATATATATATATATATATATATATATATATATATATATATATATATATATATATGATTCTTGTTTATTGTTTTTTAATAGCACTTTGAATATGTCATTACACTGTTTAGAAATTTGTTGATAATCCTATGGGCTCTTTTACTTCCTTGGTTAGATTTTTCCCTAAATATTTTCTTTTTCTGGGTGCTATTGTGAGTGGAATTGTTTTCTGGATTTCTTTTTCAGTGTATTTATGGTTGGCATACAGGAAAGCTTCTGATTTTTTAAAATTAATTTTGTATCCAGACACTTTGCTAAATTTGTTGATCAGTTTTATAAGTTTTTTGGTTGACTTTGTTGGGTCTTCTAAGTACAATATCATGTCATCTGCAAAAAGGGATAGTTTTAGTTTGTCTTTCCCTATTTTTAACCCTTTGATTTCCTTCTCTTGCCTTATTGCTCTGGCTAGAGTTTCAAGTACTATATTGAACAGAAATGGTGATAATGGAAACTCACAGCTAAGCAAACAAATAACCCAATCAAAAAATGGGCAAAGGATCTAAATAGGCACATCACAAAAGAATAAATACAAATGACCAATAAACATATGAGGAAATGTCCAACATCATTAACAATCAGAGAGATGCAAATCAAAACTACCTTGAGATTTCACCTAACCCCAATCAGAATGGCAATCATCAAAAACACAAACAACAACAAATGTTGGCAAGGGTGTGGAGAAGTGGGAACCCTAATACATTGTTGGTGGAATTGCAAATTAGTGCAACCACTTGGGAAAAAAGTATGGAGGATCCTCAGACAAATGGGAATGATCCTACCATATGATCTGGCAATACCACTTCTCGGTATCTACCGAAAAGAATGGAAACCAAACTATCAGGCCGATACATGTGTATCTATGTTTATAGCTGCACAATTCACAATTGCCAAACTATGGAACCAGCCAAGATGTCTATCAACAGATGAATGGGTTACAAAACTATGGGATATGTACACATGGAATTTTACTCAGCTATAAAGAAGAACAAAATCATGTTATTTTCAGGGAAATGGATGCAACTGGAAAACATTATGTTAAGAGAGATTAGTCAGTCACAAAAAGTAAAAAATCGAAGCTAGGGAGAAAATAGGGCATAAGAGGGACTCCAGATGAAGAAGGAGAAACCTTAGGTGAGCAAAGAAGTTGACTTAACTGAAGATGATGGGGGGGCACCCTAATGCACATGATGTACTTTCACAAACATATCAAAGTCAATCACTAATCTGAACCTGAGAAGGAGAGAGGGTGAGGGAGTGGGGCAGGAATTGAGGTAGAGTTAAATGAGAAATGTTTGCATGTATGCCTTTATCAGCTTGTACCTAACAAAGATGTATGATTACAATGCACCAATTAAAAAATAAAATAAAATTTAAAAAAGCTAATATAGAGACTAAAGAATAAAAAAATAATAATAATCCTATGAGGAGGTGGTATTTCCTTATATGTGACCAGTTGCTTTTCTGTTTTCAAAATTCTTTTTTAGTCTTTGCCTTTGGAGAATTTGATTATAATGTGTTCACATGTTTAATCTATTTGGAATTCATTCAGCTTCATGGACAGGTATGTTCGTTTCCCTTTCCAAATTTGGGGATTTTTATGCCCGTTTCTGTTCCAATTTGATGCTTTCTTCCACCTTCTCTTTCTTGCTTTCTTTTAAAACACTTTTTTTTCTTTTTTCTTTTGCAAAGGTGGGACCAAACCCAGAGTCATATGCTTGCCCAGAGGCAAGCACTAAACCTTTGTACTACATCTCTAGCCCCTTGGAGCCCTTAAAATGCATATACAGATGACTTTCATTTTGGATAGTTTGACTTACAAGTTTTTTACTTTACAATTATTCAAAAGTAATTTTATTCAGTAGCAACTTAACTTTTTATTTTGATCTTTTCCTTGACTAACCCTATGTAGTTTGATAGTTCTGTGAGACTGGGTAGTGGCAGCAAGCTGCAGCCCCCAGTCAGCCACACAATCTTGTGGGTAAGCCACTGGTACTCTGCAGTGCACTGTTCAGTAGGCTAAATTGTTCAGTAGGCTATGTGAATTAAATGCATTTTTTTTTACTTCAGATAGTTTCAATTTATGATGATTGATTTATTGGGGCTATCCTTATAGTAATTTGTAATTTGTTTGCTTGGTGATATTTCATAAGTATTCATAAGGTCTTTTTCACTTTCATTTTTTGTTTGTTTCTCTAAATGGGTATTTTCAAACGATCTGCTTTCAAACTTACTGATTCTTTCCTTTCTTTGATTGAGTCTACTGTTGAAACTATAAAATTTTTAATTTCTCTTACTTTGTTCTACAGATCCAGAATTTCTTTTTGGTTCCTTTGATGTAGTAATTACATTTTTCTTGAATTTGTAATTTTGTTCGTGAATTGTTTTACTGATTTTGATCAGTTTCCTGTTCTCTTATAGTTTGCTGAGCTTCTTTAAGACAATTATTTTGATTTCTATTTCGTGTGGTTCATACATTTCCATTTCTTTAGGGTTAGTTACTGGTACATTATTTTATTCTTTTGGTGGTATCATATTTCCTGATATTTATGATTCTCATGGTCTTGTGTTGGTATCTGTCCTCTTAAAGAAGTAAGCTTCTCTTCTGGTTTTTGTAGACTATCTTCAGGAGAAAAAGTCCTTCAGTGGTCAACCTGTCCGGGATTCTTGTGGGCTATCGTGCTTGCTACTAGAGTTCTCAGGTGGCAGAGTCTGCTTCCTGTCTATACAGGCAAGTAGGCCTCGTATCTGATTCTGCGGAGACTGACCTGGAACCTGGGCCTTCTGGAGAAGCCCTAGACCCTGTGACCACTGTGGTGAGTGCAGGGGTTAGGTCTAACTGAATGAGCCTAGAGTCATGGTCTATAGGGGCAGACATAAATCTGATTCCACAGGGGTCAACTGATATTAGAGTAGCCTCAGCCTGAGGTCAAGCATCCAGCCTGGTGATGAGGAAGACCTAGAGCCTGCATCTGCAGGGGTGGACTTTTTGGACACTGTGAGGTCTGGCTATGAGGTCATGCTGGAGGAGGACCAAGAACAAAGGAAAAAAAGAGAGAAAAATGCCCCCTGACCATTGCCCCTCCCCTAAGTGACCTGGCTACTAACACACCAAACAGCGGCTTAGATGACTCCAGTACCCCCTCCCCCAACTTCCCTGCCCCATAAAAAGCCCTCGGCTGTAAGAAGGCAGGCTTTCTTTCTTGGGATCTCTCCTTGTCAGATGCCTCCTTCCAGGTTTTATTCCTAAATAAAGCCTGTTCCCTGCCGTCCAGCCGTGTTTTCTTTGCTCTCACATACCCCAACAGGCCTGGTCCTGAGGGATCCAGCCTAGCACTGAGGTTCACAGGGGTGGTCCTTATGGTTGGTAATATGAAAGAAGAACTGGAGCTGCGTCTTCAGGGATGGGCCTGGTTCATGGTTACATGAGGGCTATCTTGGGCATTTGAATCTGCTGAAACTTGTGGATATAAGTACTGAGGCAATCTTAAAGCTTGGGTCTATGAGTGCCAGCCTAGGGATATGGGAAACTAAAACTAAATTACTGTAGGCAATAAAGGAGAAATAAAAATAAAATAAAATCATTTGTGCATTCGAGGACCCAGAAAATTTAGCTCCTTCATATTTGTTTTTGAAGAAATTACTTAAAGATATACTGAAACCAAATTAGGTTTAAACAAAGAAAGTCTGCCTAGTCTTAAATAAGGGTATGAATAAAAAAATAATTTCAGCTAGAAGAAATGGTGAAGTTAAAACAAAAATTAATGAAAATCAGTTCTAAACCAAAGGAAGTATGTCAGTCTAGAACACAACTAGTCCAAATCAGAACCAACAGCCACTAGGCACCCCAAATCTCCATAGTACATTAATTCCAATGTTGGAATGGAATATGTGAATATATAGAAAGCAATATGAATATTTTGAAAATGCATATATTTGTTTTCTTTGCAAAAACAAAAAAAATACTTAGAAACTGTTAAAATATAATTTAAAAAGTTAAGGCCGAATTAATTGAGCAATTTGAAATATGGAAAAAAAATTGAGCAATTAATGAAGAGTAGGAGAAAGCAATCCATTTGACCTGGCTCGTAAGAGCAAGTCAATTCAAATGGCTGAAAGACTGTGTCACTAAAGCTATTTAGAACTACAGTCATTCTGCTAAAAAAAAAAAAAAACAACAACAAAAAAAAAAAAACACTATTTATAAAGCTAAAGCTGTAATGTAAATGCTCTTTATTGACTTCAAACCTTTAGAATAGACTGAGAGACAAAGCAATAAAGTGAAATATGGTTACAAACAGAAGGTTAACGTCAGTGAAAGTTAATGTTCAGCAGCAGAGGCTGGGTGATGGAAAGTGGGCAGTGTGAAGAGGCTATGCCGGCCTTCAGAGCTCCATTATGTACATGATGAGTAAACAGACCGGGCTGAGAGCTAACAGTACAGAACCAGAGTGTCTATTTGTTTTACCTTGTGCATGCATTACTTGGATAAAAGGAAAAATGCAAAGTGGAATGCATCATACATAATTTGCTAGAGTCAATCACTTTGACACCTATCCAGACTCCAAGTCTCTACCACTCATCACAAACATGGATAAAAGGCAGTAACGGAGAACAGCAACAGTCCCAGGATGACTCTCATTCACTTTCTCCTCTACCAGACACAATTGTCCTTTCCTGCTCTTTACATATTTGTTTTTTTTTTTTTTTTTTTTCATGCTACTTCTCTGCTTTCTCCCTAGATGTGGAAATGCATACTTTCTGAAGCAGAGCTGTGCTTCAGGAGAAGTGCTGACTAAGAGGTAGAGATCTAAGTCTACTTCTATATGTTTACATGGTGCCATGAAATTCCATTCTGTTAGTCTCCCTGTTTCCCTGCTCTACAGCCCTTAAAGCCCCCACTGTACCTGTGCATGGCTTAGCATTCACCCCTCAGAGGTCTCCAGGTGAGATACATGGTTTGGGGGTGTCTGACCCCGCTAAACTGGGAGTGTGTCCATGTAGCTGACTGAGTTCACCTAATTAGGGTTTTATTTGTTTGAGTTGTACGTGAATATACCAAATTACATTATAAGATCATAGTCCCGTTTCTGATTTATTCCTTCTTTGTTCTTCAAGGCTTCGTACATCTAAGCAATTAACCTCTCAAAGAGCTGGAGAACACATAATTATCCTCATTTGTCTAAATGTCGCCAAGATGGCCGCCTTTCAATTAACCTTCTGGGGATGGAAGAAAGTTGGAGTGATATAGTGATCATTTTTAACCTTACTGTATGCTTTTTTAATGTAATTTAATTGAAATAGCCAGATGATAAAATAGTCAGATAGTGTTTCCACAGGTAAAGGGACCAAGGGGGTTTTGAGGGAGAAATGACTGTGAAGAGTTGACAGAACTAATGGAACAGATGATGCATTGTATGAGAGAGAACTTAGTCTCAGCAATACATGGGACTGAATCCATGAACTTCAGAGCCAAAGCCCAATGCCGTGCCAGAACCAGATGGCAGCAAACACATATGCTCTACCCTTTCACTATCTCTAGCAGACTGTGGGACAAGGAAGAATACATGGTATTATTCTAAGCAGGAACATTAATGAAGGAGAAAGAAACTAGTTGTTATTGACTACCTAGTCTCTACCAGCATTCTGATAGCCACTTCAGATCTAGGCTTCCATACAACACATTTTACTTATAAATATTCAAAATAGGATCCCCTTAGTATTCTCAAATCGAGAAGGAAAACAAAATAGGGCACATTGATGAGGAGTTCTTATGTAACCACATTATTACATTAAGCAAGTATAGCTGAGCAACAGTTCAAAGGTAGAGTGTTTTGACTAATGTGCAGGGTTGTTTCACAAAATAAGATAAATACTCTAAAATAAGCTATCTACCATATCATGTAATCCAGGTCTTTTTATTATATGTTCTCTGGCTGTGTGTTTATCTTTTAATTTTGATATGCACAAACATATTGCATGGTAATTGATGATGATTCAGATTGTGTTCAGTTCTGAGTAATTCCCTTTAAGGGGAATATTAATAAACTAGCATATTTCCAGTAACCATACTATAAGAGAATTCATGAAATAACTTTATTTGTTGAGCCTGAAAACATATTACTGGTACAGATAAGGCAGTTCTTTTGAAAGAGATAAAGGACTGTCATGTAAAACGGAAAGAAGACTTTATTCAGGGGAAATGTAAATCAGTAGGCAGAATTTTCAAGATGATAGAAACTGCAAATTTAAGTTTTACTCAAAATCACCTATCGTGATGTAACATGACAGAATGGGCCTTGTATTTTAAGGTACTGTTATTTATAGTGTGCTCCTGCTCTAGCTAATATTTAAAGTGGGTGCTAAATGGACATTTGTGCAAGAAATACTGGAAAATGGTTCCTATGCGACATGGCTACACCGAAGAATCTCTTTTGGATTTTGAAGTTATACATCTATACCTCGCATCATTTTCACATAAAAAATTGATGATTTTACATAGAGGAATAACATGTTTTCTTTTTCCCCCCAAATACACTTTTTATATTCTCTTGGTAATCCCTGAGCTATAAGGGGGTACATTTGTGCACAGAAGCGCCATGAATAATAGGAAGAAACTTTCCTTCAATGTTAGTAGCACTTTCCTATGTGCAGGATCTCTCTTTTTAGGATGCAAGATGAGATGGAAAAATAATTATCATTATTAGTTTATACTCAGCTCTGAAAAGGGGCTTCTGTATTAACTAAACAACTGAAAGCAGCCAAAGTAGGGTATGCAGAAAGAACACAACTACATTTACTCAGACAATGGCAATAGCGAAAGTCTGACAAGGTAGATGTTTTTTGCTGCTCTGAAAAAAAGTGAAAATTCATTAATTGGAGGAAGGCATGAAGGGAAATTTCTCACTGAATCAGAATAATTCTAAAAAGTAGATACAAATAGTGGCACCCTTTTTTTTTACACATGCATTGTGACTACCAGTATCATCAGGTATAAGAGAAGGATGAAAAAGGCTTAATGCTTTAACAAATGATTTTTTTTTTAAAAGCCTCATTTCATTTTGATATATTTAAATGGAATGGCCACATCGGTCAGTAACTTGACTCAGATTTCTTATTTTTAGCCTCACGGGTCATATAGTTTCACCTTCCTTAAAATAGCAAAGGCAAGTATTTAATAAATTTAAAGAGAATCTCACCAGTTGTCACTTGCCTTCTCTGGAGTTTTCTGACAAGCTGTGCTCTAATCTCCTGTAGTGATATTCATCAATAATGCACAGTGGATAACCCGGAGTCTCCACCTACATTTCTGGAACACCTTTTACTTGCCTAATGGAAACAGGTCAGCATCCAGCATGGTTTGTGATAAAAGAGGAAGCCTGTCAAGCAGACAATTTTTTTTTCACATTCTTTTTTTTTTAAACTTTCAATTTTGGCATACTTTTATATTCATAGAAGAGGTATGATAATAATACAGAACACTCCTTTATACCCTTTACTTATTAAATAACCATGGTGTAATAATCAAAGGACATTAACATTAGTACTGTACTATAACTAAACTGCAGTCTTTATTCAGATTTTTCCAGTTTTTCTGCTAGTCTCTGGGATCCCATCTACTCCTCCACATGACTTTTATTTGTCCCATCTCCTAAGTTTTGTTCAATCTGTAACAGTATCTTGGTCTTTCCTTGTCTTTCACAACTTTGGTTTTGAAAAGGGACAGGCAGATATTCTGTAGCATGTCCCTGAATTCCTCTTTGTCTGGTGTTTTCTCTTGATTCCACTCACAAGGCATGGACAGAGCTGTTGTCCTTCTCATTGTCTTCTATCAGGCTATACATAAAATCTGCACAATATTATTTGTGGTATTACTTTTCATCACTTGGCTAAGGTGATATCTGCAAGGTATCCACTGTAAAGTGACTTTTTCCCCCTTTCCATAGTTTATGCAATCAAAGACAATCACTAAATCCAGTTCATGCTCTAAAGAATGGAGATAAATGTCTACCTCCGGGAAGAGAGGCATCAAAAGTTTTATGATTCATTAAAACCAAAACAATGGGTTGGAGGTGTGATAGAGCATGTGCTTAGAATGTTTGAGGCCCTGAGTTCAATTCTTAGTACCAAATCATAATCATCATCATCATCACTGGCGGATGGTAGTTTGAGGGTGTGCACATATCCTGTCTTTCCTTACAGTTTTATCTACTAATCTGAGCATTCATCAGTGGATCTTGCCTCAAGTTGCATTAATTTTAACACAAATTTTCACTTTAATGGGATACATGGATATATTTAAATAAATTACCATATGATATTATCTCAATTAAGAAATGAATGTTTAGTGTTTATAAATATCTGTAATATCACCAGTAATCTCATAAACATTCCCCATTTATAATCTCAGGGAACAGTGAGTGTGTTATAATAGTTCTCCAACTCTGGTGTATATTGGTGTCATATGTGGACCTTGTTAAAAAATGAAAAGACCTAGCCAAGCATGGTGGTACATACCTATAACCCCAGTCCTTAGGAGGCTGAGACAGGATATCTTTAGGTTCAAGATGACTCTTAGCAACTTAGCAAAACCCTCAGCAACTTAGTGAGATATTATTTCAAAAAAAAAAAAAAAAAAAGGAAAAGGAAAACTAGGGGTGAAGCTCAGAGGTAGAATGCCCCTGGCTTCAATACCCAGTATCAAAAAATAAGATAAAAGATCTGGCTGTGAATATTTTTGCTGAACATATATTAAATCTAGGACATATTTAAATGGACTAGAATCAGATGTAAACTAAAGAATGAGAATCATTGTCTATTAGAAAGAGCCTAGTTTATTTTCTCAGTTAAAAAAAGTCCACAGCCATGCATAAACTAACAATATTAATATGCTGTAAGAAATGCATTGACAGACTATTTCCTCATTGTGCTAATATCACAGAGAGCACTTCCACAAACCTAGATGCAAAGCCCACTGCATACCTTGACTATATGTTAAGAATCTCTGGCGTATGTGCCATTGGTCCTTGGGTGAAACATGCATATGGAGTGCATGACTGCAGTTTAGAGTGTATGGTATTTCATTGGATACAAATCTCCTGAAGGTAGGAGTAATCTAATCATTTAAGTTATCCATAAGTAAAATATCTACACTATATTCAGCATGGTGGAATATATTATAAACATATGCAAGACACAACTCCAGTTGCTCATAATCTGATTGAAAAATTTCATTTAATAATTGTTCATTAGTTGTCAAATTGTCTGTTTGGATACTAATTTTAGAAGTAATCAGAGAATAAAAAAGTGATATGAAAAGAATCAGGAACAACTTCATGAAGGAAGCAAAGTTAAAGATGGACTTTACATGTAGTAGAGGTGGAGAAAAGACAGTACAGGAGGAAGAAAGAGTCTGAGCCAAGGGTTCAAGGCAGAACATGCATGATCAAT
The DNA here is from genome assembly GCA_004027655.1 of Graphiurus murinus. Classification (NCBI taxonomy): domain Eukaryota; kingdom Metazoa; phylum Chordata; class Mammalia; order Rodentia; family Gliridae; genus Graphiurus; species Graphiurus murinus. Next base: position 73,130 of record PVLC010001488.1, on the reverse strand, counting down.
GCCAGGGGAAGACAGGCAGGTGGATGAATGAGATCTGCTTAGGAGGACATTGAAAGCCACAGAATACAATCTAGCTTGATGTGAATAAAACAAAGGAGCAGCAAAGGGGATAAGGATGTGGGTATTTTAGGAAAAAACACACATCTCTTATTGTCTTTTATTTCCTAACAAATCCTCCTCTGTTCCTCTGTAGATTAATTAACATAGATGATATAGGTAGTATGGATGCACTCAATTAGTATGGATGAAGAACTTATATGAAGACTCAAAATGGTCTTAGCAAATGGAGAAAATGGAAGGAACACAAAGGAGTGACATTCAGTGGACCAAATACAAGCCAGCACTGTTAAAGACAGGTAAGATTGTCCAAAACACAGTGATGAGGACTCAACCCTTCACATGAAGGTTAGAACATTTTCCAGAACTTGACACAAATTTATAAACCGACTTAACATGAATTATCTGATTTGGATTCTCACACTTGCTCCTTGAACCAGTTGCTGTGTGTTCACTTACTTTTGAAGAAATTTAGGCTCAGGGAATGTTCGTGCCTTGTCCAGGTCAACAGAGCTAACAGTAACCAGTCAACTTTTGAGGTTACTTCAGTGTGAATCATTAAACTAGGTAGCACCATTGTATATATAAGTATGAATGTGTGTGGGTGTATGCATGAGTATAAGAATGTATGCATGCATATGCATGTGTATAGTATATGTGTAGTTATATGGTTTGTGTGTGTCAATATATGGTATATATGTATAAGTAGTATATATATGGCACATATGTATAAGTGGTATATGTATGGTGTATATGTATCAGTGGTGTGTGTGTGTGTGTGTGTGTATAAGTTTGGTCTATATAATCAATATTTAGATATGGTGTACATGTTATATTTGTAACTAGTGAACATATAATATATATATAGGTATGTATATGCAAACTGTACATATGTTATATGTGTGTTCACAAGCAGAGATCTTCTCTTTCCTACCTCTATCATCTTACTTCATCCTTAAAATAGAACAACATTCATATATATTAGAATAACTTAAAAATCAAATATTCTACCAATGGCAACAATAGTTTGCCTTCTAATATATAAGATCGCTCTGGTGCTCATAATTGGCAGAGCCTATTTGAAAGACCCTGGAAGTGTTATATTGTTTCCCACATATCTGCCCTTCATAGTCTCTCCTCTCCTCTCTAAGTCTTTGTCCCATATTGGGGTGGCAGGAAGCCATTCCTGGGGAGGAGAGAAGGGTTGGAAGTACAGCTATATCTCGCAGAAATGTACCGCGGAAAATGAGATAGGATGTTGTTTGCAATTGATTTTGTGGAGGCGAATGAGAGGAAGAATATAATTAGTGGAACCGCAGGATACTCAGGACTGCAGACTGGCTTTCTCAAAACCCATAAAATGCTCTACAGGTGCCCCCACCTTCCCCACATCCCTCCTCCCCAACAAGTGGTCCGGTGCAGGCTCGCCTGTCTCTATGGAGAGAAGGAAGGTCATCACTTAATACAGCTCCCCCTTGGAGGAAGAGCTGTCACGATGAAATTGTCTGTATTTATTTTAATAAAAGAAAGGTTTGGTTGCGATAGTGTCTGACACTGGGCACATTCCTTCTCTCTTTTAAGCTGTATCGTCTAATAAATATGTATCATTTCTCACAGAAAGCACTGGGTCAAACTCCCACCCCAAGAACACGGGATTAAGAAGAGGCTGTGCCAGCTGCTACTGCCAGCTCCTCCGCCGCATGTCAATAAAACTCTGAGGTTCATCACATTTCATTCGCTGACAAGCGTGGCCTTCCAATTCATCTCTGAGCTGCCGCTTCCTGCTCAGCATGAAATCGGACCCACCAAAAAGCAATTTCAGCTCCTGTTTCTTGCAGGGTTTCCAGTTTTGATGCAGAGCTCTAGCACTGGGCAGCCTGGCGGTCAGGGAAGCAGAGGGGGAAATATCATGAGTTTACCAGAAAAAAAAAAGTTATAAAATGAATTTTAAAATCCTACTAGCCCAAATCGGCTTAAAGCACATCTGTCTTCAAGGTGTAGAAGATGTCCATCTCTCTAAAGCCGTGTGCAGCATTTAAACACAGCTCCTTTTCACCTCCCCAGGCTAAGGTCTGTATATGCACTGCACCCCCAAAATGTCCTCATTTTAAAATAAGAAGGCCCGCATTCTTCTTGTCTTCCTTCCCCCCCTTTGTTTCCTTTCTATCTGGAAGAGAGTGGGAGTTCCTTTAAGATTTTTAGGCAGCTCATTACTGTTTCATTCTGAAAATGTAATGTCATCAAGAAAAAAAGATGCTTTATCATAAAATTATAATGATACTGTATTTCATAATTCATCATGTGCTTTATTTGCCAATTCATTAATTAATCCATCCAAGATTCCGGGATAATGGCCTCTAATTCTACAGGTGCGATAGTTTGCCGTAATTGCTCTAAATTACAATTACCTTTCCCAGTTTCCAGGAAGGGATTGCTGAGAAATCATCCCATGTATCAATAAGGTGAATATCTTTACCAGTGTACAGTACGAAACACTAGGGACTTCACAAACGGAACAGTCTTTATCATTATCAGTAGAAATTATTTTCTTGTGACCTGGAGTTCAGCATGTTCATTAAAATAATTTAAAATTATAAAAATCATTTCATATCTCTGTAGAAAACTAAAACATAGAGCAGCAATAATCACCCCAATCTTTTATGCTACAAAGATATGTTTATTGATGTATTCAGTATTCAGACCAGGTGCCTAAGACAGGCTCAACCAGAAACCTGAAACCAGAAATGTGGTATTCTATTTAATTTCTTTTAGCACCCAAGGTCAACAGATAAATTCGTAAGTTCACATATGAATGTTAGGCAGTAAAAGAATTATCCAGGACCAGTTACATGTTACATGCGGAAAGCTGTTTGCAAAAGCTCTCAAGATTCTAAAACCTCCATACTTACTGACTCAATATTTCTCATCAAGGAAGTTTTCTTGTGAAAATAATTCTTATTTGGTGTGCAAAGTTGTTACAGAAAAAAAAAAAATCACTATCATGTCCGTCACTTCAAAAGAAACAACTAAGTAAACAGTAATCGAGAATTGATTAATTAGCTTATGTTTCCAGAACAGAATATTATACAAATGTCTGTACATGTTTATAAAAAGTATTAATTATATGTAAATATTTAAGTTACAGTGTAAAAGGATAAGTATAATCTGTACTCTATGAAAGTACAGCATGAGATTGAAAGAATATCCAGCAAAATGTTTTCTGCCTGTCTAGCTAGTAGGGCTAGATAGGACTTCTCTTTTTTTCCTATCTTTGTTCTTTTCTTAAGATATAAATATATGTCAAATGAAGACATTTCTAATTTTTAAAATATTTAAATAAAAATGCATCCATAACATTAGGCAAACAGCAATGCCACTGAATATCCTCTGCCTGGTAGGTTATCTGTCGGTAAATAAGTTTTCCAATCTCATCGACAGGATGTGCTAGTCATGGAGTAGAGTGTTCACACTAAACACCAGGGAGAATGCTTCAAAACTACGTCAAGCACAGGAGTAAGAAACCTGCAAAAAGCAAGAGAGCTATGGCCAAGCTCACAACGCAGCGACATAATGAAAGTGTAAAAGTTAAAGTCAAAATATCAATTGATAAATCCTGACTTTGAGCTCTGAGGCTTGACAGGAAGCCTATAGTTGGTGCTGTTGGTGCTGGAGTGGAAACGGGCCGAAAGCACTGGCTTATCCAAGACTCCTTTTAATGTTTTATTTGAGTAATGGGCCTTGCAAATTAGCACCCCTGCGGCCTGAAATCCGTATCTTTTCAAGGACATACCGGTTTTCAATTCGACAGGTGACACGTGAAAACATCCCCAAGGGGAGCTTTCATTTCTGTACTTTTCAGACACAGTTATATTTTATTCCAGCTAGGATGATGTGGAAGATAACAGAGAGCTCTGAGGGTGATCTGAGGGCTTGGAGAGTAAATGGAGCAGAAAACAGCTCACGGTGCAAAGGAAGGGAGTACTCCTGGGAGGAAGGAGGGAGAGACAGAGGCTTCGGTCCCTCCTGCAATCCTGGTGACACCTAGTGGGATGTGGAGCACCTTCCCTGCTTCTAGACAATGGAGTGGGGGCAGCGTGCACAGGCCAGACTGCCCTGGCCCACAGCAGCAGAGGTTAGTCTCAGCACTCCCCCCTGTTCTCAGACCCCTCCCTTTCTCCCCAAACCTATTTATCAAAAAAACAGCAAGATAGAGCTAAGTTTAATGCTGGCTTTTAATAGGTATAATTTAGTTTATTCTTTCAATCACTAATCTTTTCAACACATACTTACTGAGCATCTACTACATGGTGGACATTAAATTACATGCTACAGATATGCAGATGAGTAAGGCACATTTTCTATCCTTGAGCTATGGACAAAGTGGCAGTGTGCTATAGTGTCAAGAACATAGACCTTAGGCAGGCATAGTACACATGCCTATAATCCCAGTATTTGGGAGGCTGAGACAGGAAGGTCACAGGTTCAAAGCCAGCCTCAGCAACTCAGTGAGGCTTGTATCAACTTAGTAAGACCTGTTTCCAAATAAATAAGTAAATAGAACACAACTCTTGAATATGGGGAGGATTGTGTTTTTATTCCCACCTCTGCCACTGCTAACTCAGTGACCTTGAATATTGTATGTACCTTGCCTAACCTCTGTTGTGGACTGACAGCTTGTGTCCCCCCGAAAGTCATATATTGAAATGCTGACGCCCAAGACAATGATATTAGTAGGTGGGGTTTGGGGCGGTCATGAGAGTGAAACCTGCAGGATCGGATTAGTTTCTTCATAAAATGAGACATGGAAGCCTCTTCTCATTCTCTGCTTTCTGCCAGAGGAGGATATAAAGAGAAGTTGGCAGTCTGTAACCTGGAAGAAGGCACTCATCAGAACCCATCCTACGGGCTCCATGGACTTGGACTTGCAGCCTCCAGAGCTGCGAGGAACACATTTCTGTTGTTCATAAGCCACCTGTCTATGATTCTTCCTTATAGCAGCCTGAACTGAGACACTCCTCATTTTCTCATCTGTGAGACAAGGATAATGAAGCCTACCTTACAAGTTAGTGGGAAGAATGAAGATAAATATATGTAAAGCAGATGACCCATGTTTGATGCATTGAAGGCATTTTTTTAAATGACAGACCTGCCTGGCTTTTCAAACCAATTTATGTTTCTTAGAAGAAAAGTCAGTGCCAATTAATTTTCAGATAGCTCTCTGCTAGGTGATTCAGCACAGTAGGTAGATTCTAACACAAAATATATTCATGGAAGCAAAGAAAGGAGGGGGAACCATGCTCCGTGAGAAAGCTGCTTGGAGATCTCACCTGCATGCACCTCCCCTCAGCACACAGCTAACCAGGTAAGAAGAGCAGAGTGAAACCTCAAACTCACACCAGCCTTGACCCCCAGTGTCAATATTTTGTGTCCCAGAAGCTCAGTGCTGTCTAGGAAACAAAGCGTAGTCATAAATGACTTGTGCTCCAGTGAAGATGGCCCCAGCCTGCAGACAGGAAAGCAAAAATCCGCTACCTCTCACCTATCTGTCATATTTATCCTCTATTAACAACACTCTCTTATCTACCTATGTACATATCTTCCTATCTATTTAGCTTATTATTTATCAACTATAATCTATCTATCATATATCTAATATCTATCACCTATTATTCATCATCTGTCTATCTATATATCTAATAGGTAGTGTCCTTCATAACAACTGAAAGTTCCAGGAAGAGTGGACCCTATGAAGGTTTATATGTTGATGAAAACCATATTGGAGAAATTTAATTTAAATCACTTCTCTAGAAGATGCAATATAATGGAATTTATTATAAAATACACACTCTTCCTACTTGATGCGACTTTAATACATGCATTTTGCAACATCAGAGGAATTTTTAATACATATATTTTGCCACATCAGAAGTAAGTTTTTTTTTTAAAAGGAGACATCACTGTAGTTTAATTCCATAGGTTTAATTACTTTTCAGGTAGATATTAAACTAAATGATCATTTATGAAGTATGTGGCACAGGATCAGCATTGAGAAAGCAGCAGGTGAGTCCCTATATAAGCAACGTTTAAAATGCCCCCACGATTTGAGATAAGAAGAGTCCTTTCTTACAAATAGGATTTATCTCAATAGAAAAATGGGCATAAAGAGTAAAAAAAAATCACAGAAAGAAGAATTTATAGTCAGTAAATATTTGAAAAGTGTTCAACTTTCCTTATCCATGAGTAAATAGCTAAAAATTAAAATAGATGCTTCGGATACCTATCATAGCATAGTAATGTTATGCAACACTGAGAAGGGCCCTGTGGAATTGGCACTAGTAATTATGGTAGACAAACACATAAACTAAGATGGACATGTGGATAACCTAACTGAATCCTTTTTTTTTTTTTTTTTTTTTTGCGGTACTGGGGATTGAACTCAGGGGCATTCTACCTCCAAGCTATACCCCCAGCCCTATTTTTTATTCTTTATTTTTAAACAGGTTCTCACTAAGTTGCAGAGTGCCTCACTAGGTAGCTGAAGCTAGCCGCAAACCCTGATCCTCCGGTCTCAGCCTCCCAAATGCTGGGATTACAAGCATGTACCACCAAGCCCGGCTGGATGCATTTTATTCAAAAGTCTAACACTGTGGAATTTATTACAAGGAAATGACTGGAGCTGAAAATACAGGTTAGTGTTCAAAGATGAGATCAAACTGATTTAATAGTAAAAATAAAAAGATCTAATATTCAATAATATCCATGGTCTTAAATAATTATAGAACCATTGTGGAATATTATGCAGCCATTATAGAGCTTTTAAGCTATATTTTATAACTAAAAATAAGATACAAAATAATATGCAACACTAACAGTATGCAAAATAAATAAATGTGCATAAAGTGAGACTGATAAAAATATATTAAAATTAGAATACTGGTTATCTCTGCATGGTGGGATTATTAGAAATGTTTGTTTTCTTCTCCCTACTTTCTACATTTTTCCAAATTTCTAAAATTATGAAGTATTATGTTATAGTTAAAAGGTTAAAATTACATAAATCCTACTTTATCCAAAAGAAATGAACAAACTCAGACAATAAATAGAAAGTACCTTTAGAAAATGCAACTATCTTAAAGAGAAAGGATAGCTTCACAGAGCAGATCCTTCCTTTAATATTTTGCCTCCTTCTGTATGAAGGAAATAGAGTTTGAATTTGGAAGTTTATGGTTTTTGAAAGACAAAAAGACACTAGAAGTTGACGTGCTGTACTGTATTAGAAAACAGGGATGTAATAGATAGGATTCTTTCATGGGTCAAGTTTACCAAGAACCATTGCAAGGCCCTTTATGACTCTTCAGTGAGGAGAAACCACTTGTTTCTTTTGCATTCTAAATATAGGGTGAGGGGAGCTCCCTTTTGTACCTTCCACAAGGTGAAGGGACCACACACTTCATCTCCCAGCCTGAGACAAAGAAATGAGATGACATTCAAAGTCATCAGGGGACTCAGGTTTTGAGGACCTAGTGACTCCACTGGAATTTGCTACCTACTCTTTCTCCTGCTTCCTCCTCTGCCCCTGGATTCAGCTTGTTGCTCTGTATCTCTGATTTTCAGAAACGTATTCTCCTTTAACATAGAAATGGAGCAGGCACATTTTGTTTATTATAATCTCAAGCACTATGGGTGTATTCAGGTCTTAGGGTATCTGCAGCTTTTAAAATTGGGAGGTAATTCTTTAAAAAAAGAATAGAAAGTTTTGAGTGCTAAATTAAGTAACATGTATTTAGAATGATAAAATAAATCATAACACATTACAACTTTTAAAGCACGCATGGTATATTTTTAATTGTATACATTGCATTATCTCTGACGAGAGAGAACTTCTGTTTTGACTAGGCATCTCAAAAGCTAACACCTACATTAGTCAGTTGACATCCAGGATAGCTGGGTGAAGTTCAGTCTGACTATCCTCTTTCTCTTCTCCCATGTCGCACTAGCACAAGGTGGGTGACAGATCTGGAGGGTGCTCTGCATCTTTGATGCTATGTGAGCTACCCTAGGAATTAGTGGGGTGAGCACTCCTGGGCTCATCTCTTCTCAGGACAAATGACCTCACTGTGTATGTAAGTGACCATTCAAACATGAGGTTATTATATGGAGCTCCATTTTCTTCACTCAATTTCCCCTAACCTAGATCTCACTCCAACACCACTTGAAAGAAGGGCAGGGAGTGTGAAGAAAGCAGAGCCAGAATGGATAAGGATAGACATCTCCTAGAGTCCCAATATCCTCTTCTGCAAATGTTACCAACAGGGGACCATCTGGAGACATGGCTGAGCTCCCCTCAAAGTCTTGGAAGGAAGTGAGAGACGAGAAACATAGCACCATGGCTTTGCAGGGACTCTGCTCTCCCCAAGGCACAGGTAGGCAATATCATGGAGAATCTGAGTCTTTTAGAATCTTCTCCACAAAGAGATGTGTAGGAGGAAAGGGCTCCCCCATGAGGAGAGAGTTTCAATTAGCAGGGCTGGGTGTTATGGTCTGGATCTGGAATGTCACCAAAAGCCTCAAGTGTTCAATGTTAGGGCCTTGGGGAAATGATTGGATCACGAGGGCTGTGATCTGGTCACCTGGTCAGTAGATTAATCTATTGATGACCAAATGGACTGCTGGGAGGTGGGGGTTAGTTGGAGGAAGTAGGACAGTAGGGACTACATCTTCTCAGTAGTCTCTCTCTCTCTCTCTCTCTCTCTCTCTCTCTCTCTCTCTCTCTCTCTCTCTCTCTCTCTCTCCCCTTTAGGATGAGCAGCTTTCTTCCACCATACCCTCCCACCATGATGTTCTGCCTTACCTCAGGCCCAGAGCAATGGAGGCAGCCAATCAAGCCAACCATGGACTAAGACTTGTGAAACTATGAACCTAAAATAAAAATTTCCTTTTCTAAGCTGTTCTTGCTGGTGTGCACATGCTCTATTGAAAGGACTAGTAGAGCCGGGCGTGGTGGCGCAGCATTTGGGAGGCTGAGACCGGAGGATCCGGGTTCGCGGCCAGCCTCAGCTACCTAGTGAGGCACTCCGCAACTTAGTGAGACCCGGTTTCAAAATAAAGAATAAAAAATAGGGCTGGGGGTATAGCTTGGAGGTAGAACGCCCCTGAGTTCAATCCCTAGTGCCGCAAAAAAAAAAAAAAAAAAAAAGAAAGGACTAGTAGGTTCTCAGTGTCATGCTTGTTTTCTCAGGAGACACAGGGAGTAGCATTCTTCTATCTTTTGGGAGAGACAGAGAAATAGGCCATGCTCTATGTGTCTTGAAGGTACATCCTGACTGGTAGATGGTTTGCTTGTTTGTTTGTTTGTGTAGGTGCTGTGAAGGGTATAAGTAATATTTTCTGGTTCAGAGTTTGGAATTAACTGAAGAAATGACAGAGTGACCAGAGGCCATGTGTCACTTCTCCTCCTGACATAGAGAGACTCCTTGGTCATAGCTATAAGGGGCTTTCTCTTACTTCTCTTTTACTTGAAAATAATAATGTGGTCCCAGAAAGGTCTCAGCAGTGTGGCATCAAGCTGACTGGCATCCAGGCTGGCTGCATGAGCTAGGGCTGATTTCCACACAGGCAAATTCCTTCTCACAAATTCACCAGGGAGATGCGTTGAGCTCCTTCCTCTCTGAAGAGATGTCAGGAAGGGATAGGAAGAATGGCAAATAGTCATACTCTCCCAGAAATCCCTGTACATTGAAATAAAAGGCTGGGAAAGCAGGTGCCTTCTCCTAGCAAAAGCTACAAGATGCTCAACAAACTTCAGCAGATGGGATAAAGTAAACTGAGCACAACTTCTCCCAGCTTCTAAACAAAAGAATTCTCCCTCTGCATGCAAGCTCTGATCTCAGATGGTTCTCTGTGCATGTGTGTCTAGAAAGGCTGGTGGTAAGCTGATACAAATGTCCAATATGGTAACCTACTAGAACTGGATGCCCACATATAGGCAGCTACCTCCTTTTTCTCCTTAGATCCATCAAGGTCTGGGCACAGCACAGAGAGAAGGCATAATCTTGGAACAAGATATTTGATCCTAGAAAGGAAAATATTCCATAATAAATAAATGAATAAATCCACTGTTTTATATGTGAAACTTGTGAAGTTAGCCCATGGGAAAAAGACTGATTACCCCTAGAAGTTTATTAGAGTCAGCCTTTGACTTGGCAGGACTGAATATCAAGCCTTAAGCCACATATATAGTCAAAATACATGATGGCATCCTGTTTCCTGGATCTAGCAGCCAGCCTGGCCACACTCATCCTCCAGAGATGCTGTCGGCTATGTTTTGGGCAGTTCTAATAAGCTTTTCTCTGGGCTTTCTCTGCTTTGCCATCTTCATTTAGTGCCAGGAAAAGATAAATAGCCATCCATTTTAAATTCTAAGCTCATTTCTCAGAACATTCTTTCTAAAGTCTCTAGAAGAAACTACTTGCAGTTAAAAACTAGATTTCCCTCAAAGAGGCTGTCAATTCAAAGTTCCCAGTGAATCCAGGCATTTAAAAGTCTCCACCGGTTCACTGGTGTGGCTTTCAAAACTCATCAGCACACATATATTTCTCTAATTGGCTCGCTATTTACCTGAGAATTTATTCAGAATGGAATTACGGGGAGTCGGTTTCTAAACGTCCATTTTATTGTTAACTCTTTTTCTACAGCTACATACTGACCTAGGATCCAATTATTGAGATAACTGGCAAGAAAATTAGCTGGAGATACAGCATAGTCAATGGTGACCTATTTATAAAATTCTTCCTAAAATGTCATACAATAACTTTATTACCTTGCATGTACAGAGTATTTTATAACTACAGTTCAACACATGCCTGCCTTTTATTTCTAATAGCCTTACATATAGCTTTTTAAGGTAAGGCAAAATTATAACTTACAATTCTGGGTAAATTAATTAAAATGATATTCTTAGATAATTTATCTAGGAATAATTTAAAATTAAATTTAAATTCTAAATCCCTCATGCAGAATCTTCATTCTTAGAACATTATTCCACATCCATTAGTATCTTAGGATTTAAAACAGTTTGATTTCTCCCTCATTCATTCACTCATTCACTCACATTATATGCAAGAGCCTGTGTTCAGCATTAGAGGCACTAAAGTAAGAGCTCTCCGAAGACCACATTTAAGTGGAATGTGCCTGTCTTGCAGGACACTTAGTGTGATGTGGTGTACATTATAATGCTCACATTATATAAGTGTGCATGGTGGAAGGGAGTTTGGAAGTATTGTAGAGGGTTTAGTACTTCCAATGCTTCCAAGGAGATTAAGAGAACCACACACAGATTCATCTGAAAGGGGAAATGCTTGACAGTAGGTAAAGGAATGGTCTGCTAAGTGATCAGCATGGCATGGTGAAATTTGCATGAGAGGAGACTCAACATTAAAGGATGTTTCTGGAAGGACACAAGAACCTCGGATGACAAAGGAAGAGCTGCAAATTCACTTCTAGGAGCCAGGTACCCAAGCAGAACTTTAAGCAGAGAAATATTGTGGTCCAGTTTGCATTTTAGAAATATTTCTCTGATGGCAAGAAGAAATATGGCTGCTCAAGGAAAGTGTGAGGGATGAAATGGGAGCACCCACAACTGAGATGGTGATGAGAAGATAGCAAGCTTGTGGTGATGCGATGGTGGGGTAGAATCTAGACTGAAGTACAGGAAGCTTGAATGGGAAATAAGAAGGAAAAAGCAAAAGTAACAGTCCAGGCTCTCGAGACACATGGAGGTGAAGGAAAGAAAAGAAAGGAAAAAAAAGGAAAGATGATAGAGAGGGAGGGAGGGAGGGAGAGAGGGAGGGAGAGAGAGAGAGAGAGAGAGAGAGAGAGAGAGAGAGAGAGAGAGAGAGAGAGAGAGAATTGATCAGATTGATAAAATTGGGAAACTGAAGCTGTTTGTTTTTGTTTTTAAATTGGAGATGTTTATGTGCTGAAGAAAACAGAATGTATGTCTCTTACATCTTTCTAACAAGTATCTAAAGTCACATCACATCATTTTATAAAGCTGTTTTTTAAGGGGGATACATGCTGGCGAAGACATCTGCTACATTTTAATAAACATGCAAATCTAAAATGGTGAGTTCATTTTTGTATTAAAAAAGAGAAGAAAAGAAAGAACTCAACAGATAAAAACATTTCTACTCCAACAGTTAGCCTTCTCCTGTGTCTGAAATGTAGAGACAGTTATAAATGTGACAGCTGAGCTGGACAGTTTTTGTTGTTGTTGTCATTTTTTGTTTGTTTATTTGTTTGTTTTTTGGTACTAGGATTCAAATCCAGGGTCATTCTACCTCTGAGTTACACCCCTATTTTTAAGCAGGGTTTCACTAATTTTCTGAGGCTGGCTGAAAATTGTGATCCTCTTGTTTCAGCCTCCCAAGTACTGAGATTGCAGATATATGCCATCATGCCCAGCTGACCTGGACAGTGTTGAGAGACAAAGATGGTCCATTCTCACTTGATAGGTCTATGTTCAAGGAGAAGTGCACAACATCTTAGGAAGAGCTCATTGGTTCCCTATCACCTTTAATGAATATACATGCCTATTGTGGTAGCTATCTATCCAGTTCCTTGTTTATTTATCAGAAGTAATTAGCAGCCAGAGAGAGATCTGTAAGTTGACTGTCAGCCCTGCATGGGGAGGGGCAAGATTAGACCAGGAGAACCTGTCCTAAGTTGAGACCTTCAAGGCCATGTGCTTATAGGTAAAGATGAAAAGTTCTGACACTGTAACTTTAGTGTCACTAAAGTCACCTCAATTTATCTGCCTCCTCACTATTCATGTAAATTTCACAGCATACTCCTGATATCCTGTAACTGAATGAATATGTACCAAGGGAATAACGAGAGGTGTAGGTTAAATGGAATACACAAGTCTGACCCCAGAGGTGATACACTGGAGCTGCCTCCATTAAATCACACATAATGGATCATTCTGGACCAACAAAAGAGCATGGACATGTATCCTGCTTAAAGACAACTTGGTACACAAAAAAACAACAGAAAAAAAAAGAGCCAGGTAACTAGACAAGAGCCAGGTAACTAGACAATAGTCTTTTGTATTTTAAAGATGTTAACTATAACATGCCTTTATATAAAAATGACCACAGTTGGTTTAAAATATACATTCACTTACCAAAATTATACATTAATGCCAAACTGCTCAATAATGTTTGGGGAATATTCATCCGATTCTTCTGGCATAACTTCCCACATGTGGTGGGAGGAGGCATGGATGCAGAGTAGCTAAGAGGAAAGGCTTTCTGCCAAGCAAACTTGAGGTGAGTCCAGGCTCTGCCACTTACTACGATATAATGTAAGAAAGTTAATTACTCCTTCTAGACCCCTCAATAATATACCTGCCTCTTAGGGCAATTCTAAAAATTATAAGAGTCAGTTATGTATATCCTAGGATATACAGAGAACTCAAGAAAATCACAGTTAAGAAAACAAACAACCCAATCAAAAAATGGGCAAAGGATCTAAATAGACACTTCACAAAAGAAGAAATACAAAGGGCCAATAAATGTATGAGGAAATGTTCTACATCATTAGCAATCAGAGATATGCAAATCAAAACTACCTTGAGATTTCACCTAACTCCAATCAGAATGGCAATCATAAAAAACATGAACAACAGCAAACGCTGGCGAGGGTGTGGAGAAGTGGGAACCCTAATACATTGTTGGTGGGTTTGCAAATTAGTGCAACCACTTTGGAAAACAGTATGGAGGATCCTCAGACAAATGGGAATGAACCTACCTTAGGATCCAGCAATACCACTTCTGGGTATCTACCCAAAAGAATGGAAACCAAACTATCAGACCAATGCATGTGTATCTATGTTTATAGCTGCACAATTCACAATAGCCAAACTATGGAAACAGCCAAGATGTCCATCCACAGATGAATGGATTACAAAATTATGGGATATGCACACAATGGAATTTTACTCAGCCATAAAGAAGAACAAAATCGTGTTCTTTGCAGGGAAATGGATGCAACTGGAAAACATTATGTTAAGTGAGATTAGCCAGTCACAAAGAGTAAAAAAGCATATGTTCTCCCTAATATGCAGATGGCTAGGGAGAAGATGGGGCATAAGAGAGACTCCAGATGAAAAAGGAGAAACCCTCGATAAGCAAAGAAGTTGAATTAACCGAAGGGATGGATGGGGGGGGCAGGGGGAACACCCTACTGCACATGATATACTTTCACAAATATATCAAGGTCAATCACTAAACTGAACTTGAGAAGGAGGGAGGGCAAGGGAGTGGGGTGGGAATTGGGGAAGGGGTTAAATGAGAAATGTGTGCATATATGCCTTTATCAGCTTGTACCTAACAAAGATGTATGATTACAATGCACCAATTATTATATAAAAATAATAAAAAATAAAAAAGAAGACCGAGTTATGAAAAAAAAACATTTATCACAGACTGTCATGTATTAAACATGCACTCATTTTAGTGATGTTTTTGTTATGAAATGTATGAGAGGATAGTGTTTTGGAGTATTTTCCTGTATTTTATTTCCTATTTAACACAGCAACTTTGTCTTCCCTATTGCACCTTTTTCTTTCTCCTCATTTCTTTCCTGAGGCAGCAAAGGCACTACAGGCCTCCTGCCCTCCAGGCATGGTTGTTAACAGCATAAATGCAAAGAGAAATCAGGTACCTTAATCCCTGGCCTTATGATTTTAAGTAGACATCCTGTGTAAAATATTTGTAAGCCTAGTTATGGAAGTAGGACTCCTCTCCAGCTCTTTCCTCTAGTACCAGAGGAAATAAAAATCCTATTGGCTGTAGGGTGAAGGATGGAAAAGCCATAGAGTAATGGAGTAGTTTGTTCCATATATATGTGCAATGAAGTTACAGTTCTTAGCCTAAGTCTGTAGCCTTGTGAGATTCTTAACAGTTACAAAAGAAATACTGAACTCATTCCTTCTGGAATGGGCCGGGCTGGTGCCATGAAAGTCAACGCCATACCTAGAAGCAGGATCATGAAAGAGGAAACTGAGGCTCTGGGTGTAGATTTCTCTGTGATAAAATAAGGAGGCTGCTTCTGCCTGTTTCGGTTCCATAAAGTGACAACTCATTCAACAGACTTAAAGGACATGACTCCAGAGCCCTGCAGACCCTTTTATGTTGCCCCTCTCCTTGCCAAACTCCTCCTTCCTTCCCACTTTTTCAGTATAAAAGAATTGTATACTCAAATTCCACTTCTATGCCCCCTCTTCCCTGGCTGCCTGCAGAATGAGTCTGGTTCTCCTCTGTGCTTCTGAAGCACTTGGCACGTACTGTGCATTTATCAACATTTATCACCATGCTGATAGCTAACGTTTATTGAGGACTTACTTTGAACCAGACACTGTCATGAGCACTATAAATACAAATCAATCAACTAATTCCCTCATCTGTTTGAGGTCGGTGCTCTGAAGAGCTCCTTTTTGCAGAGAAGAAAACCAGCCCAGAGGGATAAGGTCTTTCTCCTGGAGTCATGTGGTTAGGCCAGGAGACTATGAGCCTGGGGTTCTGAGTTCATGAAGAGTCCTGTTGCTCACCAGTATGCACTCCTTCCTTTCACCTCCGCCTGGAGCTTTAGGGAAATTCAGGTTCTCATTCCTATTTTTCCCAGTAACTTGGGTTCTTTCATTTGTCTGTTCACTCAACAAATAGGTATCAAGTTTTTGTTATGTGCCCAATGCTGTTCTCCACAGAAGGAAAGACCTCTTTTGCCATGCCTACAGTGCCATAGGCCTTTAATGCGTTCTGCATAAATGGGAGCCCCAGAGTCTTTCCTCCAAACTCGAGGCCAAGGAGGCCACTTCAGTTATCTTCAATCTCTGTTGCCCAGTGGAGTCGTCTAGGCAACTTTAACAAGACATTGACAGCCAGGTATGGTGGCACATGCCTATTATTCCAGTATCTGGAAGGCTGAGGCAAGAGAATTGGAGGTTTGGGGCTAGGCTCAGCAACTTGGCAAGATCCTGAGCAACTTAGTGAAACCATGTTACAAAATAAAATAAAATAAGGCTGAGGGTATAGCTCAGAGATCGAACACTCCTGGGTTAAATTCCCAATTAAAAGGGGGAAAAAAAAGCTAAAATGGACTGGGATGTAGCTTGGGTAGAATGTGAACTTGGCATATGCGAAGCCCTGTTTTCTATCCCTAGCATTGCAAAAACATCCTGAAAATGAGCACCATATCAGCAATTAGAAATTATGACTTAATTGGCCTGGGATATGTTCGGTGCACTGGAAGTTTTAAAAAATAAAATCTCCCAGGTGTTGAGATTTTTGCTCTGCAACCCTCCATTCTGGAAAACGCAGAATGAAATATCATTGTATGGACTTGTCAAATTATTTTTCTATCTTAAAAATATCACCCCTTAAAAAGAAAGGTAGGGGTAATATTACAATTCCAGAGAGACAGAGGCAATTCTGACTGCAGGATGAGGACCCAAATTGTGATGAGGAAACGGGGCCAACCCTCATCTGCACGCAGCTCTGAGCCTCCGCAGACCTTACTGACAGGTAGGAAGAAAGACAGCTGAAGGGGTATGGTATTGTCGTTTGTTCTTCAGAGTCTCCTCACCATGGTGGGAGGGAGGAAGAAAGGGAGGAAGAACTGTGTCTGCCATGCAGTTCACCAGAGACTTTGAGAACTGCATCCGTGTTTGATTTACAAGAGAACTGGGGGCAGCAGAACATTCATGCCCCCCTTAACAACTGAGGCTCCCACAGAGTCCCTGGCATCCACTGCCAGCCTGCCAGGATTGTACCTGCTTCCTGTCTTCCCCAGCCAGGCTTCCATAGCTCTCAGCTGAGAAGGAGGTGTGAATTATTTGAGAATATGCTGAGAGTGTCCTGCCTGGGTGACAGGAGCCTCACAAATCATTCCTTCCCTGCACTTGATCTCTCTTTCAAGTGGAGTAATGTCAACTCGCTGGGGAACTCGATGCCCAGGAATGGATGTGAAGGCAAAGTTTCAGCCAGCAGAACTGCAGGAAGAAACAAAGACTGAGCTAGGGAAACGAGGGAAGCAACAGTAAGAAGGCAACACAAACAACAGCGGTCATAGCAATGAATATGACTCTAATACTCCTGTCTCTGGCACTTTTTCATCACTTGCTAAACGTAAGATTTATTTGTCTGTGTTGTGAGGGTCTCTCCCCACTTGAACTCAGACTCCACAGTGACAGGGGTATAACTTGTGCCTGCTGTAACCCCAGTGCCTAGAACAGTACTAGGTATTGCAAAGGCAGAGAGATGGTATTACTAAATACTTGCAGAATTAATTCAATAAAATAAGATCTATGTGTGCTATGCATTTTCTTTTTTAAATGCTTATTGGAGCATTGTACTTTTACATCATAGTGAGATTCAAAGTGATGCATTCATACACGCACACAGCACTTGGCCTCCATATCCCACCCACTTCCCCCTCCACCCTCCCCATACATGCTAGTGAGATTGGTACTGATATCTTCATATATCAGTGGCACACATTTAGTCCGCGGGAACTCATTTAATCCTCATAATAACTCTGAAAGGTACACATGACTGATGCCATTAGGACGTGAGGAAACAGCTTTATACAGGTTACAAAATTCCTCCAAATTAATATGTGGCTGAGTAGAGATTCCCATTCACATTTGTCACCAAGCCTGTGCTCTTTCCTCTACCCTGATGCTGTGTCCCAGTGAAATTAAGGAAAAGAAATAGGAAGGCAGAGGAGGAGGCAAAGGGTGAGGACAAAGAGATGGCGGAGAAGGACAAGGAGAAGAGAGATAAAAGCAGAAGGAAAAAGAGAGGGAATAAGTAATACCTTTGATTTGATGTAAAAAATACTAAGAATAAGGGGCAGCCACTCTTTTTGAATGTCTCTGGTAAAAGAGACAAAGGTATCAGTTTCAGATAAAATACCACTGAAAATTGGTGAACTTGCTGTGGACTCACTTGGACTCTCTATCACTTTGTATTGTATGCAGGTTTATATAATAGTGTATTTACAAAGCTCAGGTAAAAATCAACCACACTTCATGCATACTCAGGTTCCTCTTTTCAAATTCCTCAAGCATTAATATTTGACAAATCTTAAAATGTACATTCTGCTGCAGTATCTCATTATACCACAGAACTGTGATAAGCCAAAACTAATGGCTCCCATGTTATCGATTACACACACACACACACACACACACACACACACACACACACACAAGGTTGGACAAAGTGTAAATGACTTGACCAATGCTGAGCAGAGGTCCACTTGAGTCAGGACAGGAGTGTCAAAAGATGCTATTGTTATTCCCCAGTGCTATGTGTTTTGGATCTCCCTAGCAAATGCTTTGCCTCCTTTGATCTTCTAAGATTCATAGCCACGGTTTAATCACACACTGACACTTGGGAAAGACTTTGAAGCCATTATATCTGTTCAGTCAAAAAGGGTTCAGATTAAGAAAGCATTTAGGCTGACGCTGAATGCTGTTGGTGATTAAATTATCAGTCTATGTGTTTTGCATTCAAATGTCTTTGGAAGGATGATCATGGGGTTTGTCAAGAAGCATGAGACCACCTTGTTGAAGGATGATTGGGGCATCTGTCACAGACCAAAGGAAGGAAGCACCCGGACCCAGACTCACTGCAAAAGAGGATCAAAAGACCAAAAAAATCCTCCTGCAGGGTCTCACATGGATGCTTTCCCAGGACAAACTGCTCTGAGTCATCACTGTGAAGACAAACAAACTGATTGTGAGTTCCTGAAGAGGGTTCAGATTATATATGCCACTGTAACTTCTGCACAGCTAATCTGGACAGATAGTAGGTGCTAAGTGCAATTGATCTGATCGATAGAAATAAATATTCACACATAACACAAATCCACACATATAGTAGACAAAACATAAGACTATATTATGATGTTAATCACCTCAACTGTAGTAGAAACAACAACATAATAAAATAAATAATTGAAAAAATAATCTTCTCTTAATAAAAAGGCATATATTAGCTAAAATGCTATAAAAGCAAGTGAGGAATAGCAGCTATGGGGAAATGTCTCTGGTCCTCCCTTGATGGATATTATGCCAATTATTTCTTCTCTGTGAAATGTAATTT
Source organism: Graphiurus murinus (assembly GCA_004027655.1). NCBI lineage: Eukaryota > Metazoa > Chordata > Mammalia > Rodentia > Gliridae > Graphiurus > Graphiurus murinus. Next base: position 53,904 of record PVLC010001488.1, on the reverse strand, counting down.
TAATAGTATAAAAAGGTGGTGATGGAATTTGGGAAGATCACTCCCTGAAGAAGGAGTGGAGTGATGAATGTCAGAGACAGGTCCCTGTGGAAGAGCTGATCTGGTAACTTGGAGTATTTACTGGGCTCAAGAGCAGATCTTATCTCTGATTTACAAATAAGCTGAAAATGTAAGTGTCCCTCAGTCCAAACTGTAAGTTGGGCACAGGTGTAGACAGAAAGTAGCTGAAAACCTGCTTGACAAGGAAAGGGACTGACCATCAAGACCCCAGCTGGCCACCAGGAAGACTGAAACTTAAAGATGGCTAATCACACAAAGCTCACACTTGCAGAAAGAAAAAACATACCAAGAAGTCTGAGACTAGCAAACTAAAAATTCCAAGGAAGAATATGGAAAGATTAGATCTGGACATTCTCAAATCTAGGGGAGGAGTCTTTGGTAGAAAATGAATGTGTATTGTGATATATATATATATATATATATATATATATATATATATATATATATATATATATATATATATTGCTGTTGTTTGAAACTAGACTTTTACTTTCCAAAAGGATTTCTTACAAGAATAAAATATTCCACAATCTGTGCTGCTCAATTGGGATCAGCATGGGGTCAGCACACATGGTTATCAGGTACTTGAACTATATGTGACTAAGGAGTTGAGTTTTTCAATTTTTAGCTTATATTTAAATTAAAATAGTCACCTATATCTATTGGCAATTTTATTGGGAAGAACAGACCTTAAGATTTAAGAAACAACATAGGACTCAAGAAAGTCAGAACAAGTAGTGGTTTAGAAATGAATATGGAGCAAAACAAATATATTTAAATAATTACTAATATGTCTGGCAGTGATACCAATCCAAGTCAGTCTTAGCCCAAATATCTAAAAGCTTGATTCCCACTGATAAGACCGAGACAAAGAAATGTACTGCCATGTCCCATAAAGTACAAAAGATAAGCTTGTCTTTGATTGAAAGTTGTGCTACCTTTATACATGTGAACTGAGTCACTAAAATCAGGATATTTACTTAGTATATGTTCTATTATGTTCTAGTATATTACAGGCTATTGTAAGGTTATGTTTATTCATGATATGTTTGAGATGATCAGTGTGCTCTGGTAGTATATAGAAGGTATCTAACTCTGACAGAGGATTAAGAAAAGCTTTTCCAGAAAGTATGATTTTTGAGTTGACTCTTGAAGGTGAGTAGGCATCTAGTGGGCTTACAGAAACCACGGAGGGCATTCTAGGAAGAGAAAATAATATTGGTAATTGAAAAACAGATGAAAATGGTCAAATGCATGTGGGGATTGCAAGTAAGTAGATGTATGAGGATGATGAATCCGAGGTAGCAGTCCTGAGATGTGATGGGGGCATGGAACTTGATGGTGGAAAGCCATAGGCGATGATCAAACCGTGTGCCGCACATGCTCAGACAATGGGTGTTTGCTGACAGAGAAAGCTGTCATGTTTTAATAAGTTCTCTGTTAAGTGGATCACTTTGTAGTCAAAGAATTATCAGTTCTGCATTTCTGAGAGATGGTGACATCTGGTGAGACAGTGCAAGGTATAGTAGGAAAATGTTTATGGCAGATATATTAGTTAAGAGACTATTTTTTGAAGTTTGAATGAGAAATGATAAGGGCCTAAATTAATCACTAGTTCAAAACTTAAAGACTTGAATGACAAAAAATACTGAAGACTAAAAATTGACTGTTCTTAATGGTTGTTTAGGTGTGGGGAATAAATGAAAGAACCATTGATGATAGACAGATTTCAGTTTCTTATCTGAGTGATGGAGTGAGATTACGTTGTCATTGAGAGAGAAACAGGATTGTAGATGACAGCAAATGGGGAGGGCATTGATGAATTTCCTTTGAACATATTGAGCTTGAGGTTCCTGTATAAGATGTTTAGATACACACCTCTCAGGAGAAAGGTCTGCCCTGGGGATGTCGATGTAGCAGTCATCAGCATAGAACAGCACTTGAAATGATGATGATGATGGGGATGAACTCTGAGGGAGACCAAGTACTGAGTGAAAACAATGGAAGTTGCAGCTGGAGCCCCAAGAGCCTCACTAAATTTTGAAAGATAGTTTCTTTTGATGATGTGAAAGAGTAGTAGGAAGGTGATGAAGTTGAGGTCTCTCATTTCTGATAAACATTATGCTTTTTTTCACACTATCTCAACAGTATAGGTTTTACTTTGTAGTTAAAGCCACAAAAGAAAATAAAAATCATCATGGAAATAACACAGTTCTAAGATCCAATGTTTAACACAGATGAGAAGAGAGAGAGAGGGAGACAGAAAGAGGGACATCTTGGCTAGAATCTATTTAGAGGGGTATTTAAAGTCACTGAAGGTACATGGATCAGGTAAAGGAGATAAAAGTGTTGTTCTTCATCAGAAACTCAAGATAGACAATGGCTTATCTGGAAGAAATTTTTGATTTTTTTTTAATGAAATTAACCCTGATAATATTTGCAGCAGATCTACACAGTTTTAGAAGAACTGTATTTGTAGGAATCTTGCCAGGTTGGATTGAAAAGAACAGAGAGTTCAAAATGAATGAGGGCTTTGGGTGCCTGTTTACATCCAAGATGTTGGCAGAAGGAAAAATAAAAATCTCAGCTTCAAAACTAGACTGTGTAAGCCAGGCTTGGTGGTGCATGCTTGTAATCCCAGTACTTGGGAGGCTGAGACAGGAGGATCCAGGTTCACAGCCAGCTTCAGCTACTTAGTGAGGCCCTCCACAACTTAGTGAAATCCTGTTTCAAAAATAAAAAGAATAAAAATTAGGGCTGTCACTTGGAGGTAGAATGCCCCTGGGTTTCATCCCCAGCAGTACCACACACACACACACACACACACACACACACACACACACACAAAGACTGTGTAGAACGGAAAAGGAAGGATGACTCAGAAGTTAGATTCAAGAGCTTAGAAGGCAGAACCAAGAACCACTGAGATTTTTTTCCCAAGGTCTTGAGTCTGAATCAAAAAATGTCAACATGTACTCTGCTGGATTTCAGAATTGCTACAAACCAGTAACCCCTATATACATCCTATACATTAAGATATATAGCAGTAGGAGATTACTACAATTCCCAGATGATGAAATAACCAACTTTTGGCTGTGTAATATGAATGAAATGAGTGAAATGGATTTGGGTTTTAGGAATTGAAGAGAACATCTCAAACTCAAGGTGTTGAATTGTCTCCATGTGAAACTGATGTCTGCTAGATCATAATAAGACCTGGAACAGTTCTTTCCTCATTCCCAAATTCTTACATGCATATGAGTTGGTGAATTACAAGCAGGTCAATGTTTGTAAAAATCAAGTTTGAAGACATAGTAAAATGAAGTTCCTTCTTTTCTAATGGCAAATGGAATGCAATTTTATGTACAATATTACTCAAGGTACTTAACTACTTGAATTGTAGCTGTTTCACAAATATAATAGTGATAATAAAGATAATAAGAATGAAAAATTACACAATCCCACTTTTTAACACATTCTTTACTCTTTTATGTCCTATGCATGTTAATATTTGTGGATAAGTGGACTGGAAATGTAACTCAATGATAGAGCACTTACCTAGGATGCTTGAGGCCCTGGGTTAAAACCCCAGCAAAACACACACACACACACACACACACACACACACACACACACACACACACATACACACACACACACACACACTTTTGAATATGTGAATGAATAATCATATAGTTGAATAATAAGTAAGATTTATAATTTCCCTTTTTACTGATTACGCTGCTGCAATCATTTACATTACATGTCCTTCATAATTTTTATTTAAAACAATTCCTCGAATAAATATAGAATAATTTGCTTAGCCATTCCTATATTGCTGACTTTCACTTTTTCGCCCATTAAAAATCATGCTGTGTAGAGAGTTTCCTCCTATTTTTGAGTAATTTCTTCATGAGTTTTTTTTTTTTTTTTCTTGGCTGAAATAACTGGGTTTAAAAGGCCCTTGGTCATTTTAAATAGTAACAAAGCAAACTTATTCCTTCTTCCCTATCCTAGTCTAGACTTAGAGTAAACTATGAGATGCTATGGGGAATAGCTAAAATGAGAAGGAAGAGTCAAGCCTCAGGACATTACTATTTGCTATCTAGGAGGTCAACAGTGCAAACGGTGGCATTTGTTGGACCAAAACCATTAGTGTCTTTATGCTCAGAATGTACTTGAGAATCTTGTCCATATTTCACCTTATTAAACTGCCATGTCTTCCCCCTTCCCCTCCCCTCATCTATTGGTGAGTATTAATCAGGCAGCCTGCACCCTATGGGATACCTGATCATTGTACCCAGGATAAAATTAATAAGAGCCCGTGCAGTGAGCATCAGGCAGGCATTGTGTCCACGTCTTAAGTGTTGCAATTCTCACTGCAGAGAAGAGGGCAGAGGCTGATAAGTTAAGCAGATTGCCTATGTCTGAATAATAAAGAACTAGTACACCCCAGATCCAAACCTCAGTACTCATGTCTATTCTTTTCCAGCATGCCATACCAGTGGGACTTCCTGCCTTATAATCAAAGCTAATCCAAATAACTCAATGGCTTTCCAAATTTTAAAGAAATTGTTTTATGTCAAAGTTCTTTTCTAATGTCAGACTTTCTGAATGTTGGATTTGTTTTGCCATGTTTCCAGTGAACATGATTTAAATTGATGGCAAAACCTCTACTTCATATCTGGGACATAAAAATTCCAAGTGCCTCAGAATTAAAAGTTCAATCTATTGAAGACTAGATGATATTCTTTCATTTAAGAAATTTAAGTACTTTATCTCAACTCACTCAAACATAAGTACACATACCCTCCATTAGGGTGTAAACTTCCTATTTTATTTTTCAGATCTGTGGTCTCCAAAGAGTATACCAAAAAAATAAATAGATGATTCTGAAGGGAATGTCTCTAAACTTATGAAGATCACACTTAAAGGGTCACCTGTACAGAGAAATATACAAACTGTCCTCTACTAGTCTTAGAGATTCCTCCGTTTGGGCTTTGCTTCCTATAGGAAAGCAGCTCTCCTTGTTTTACATAAATGAAATGCTGGGTTTGTCATACTTTAGTTATTTACTGCTTCCAGTGTTTTGAAAATACCAGATGTATCCTTTATTGAAAGTGGTCTATTTCTTAGTCCCTTGATTATTTTACAGATGGATCAGCTATTTTACATTAATTAAAAAACAAACAAACAAAGAGCTAAATTGATTTGTGGTTCATTCAACCTTGCATTGTTAACTCGCAGGAAGGTGAAAATGTCCAGAAGGGTTACTAATGAAGGAGACCAAAATACACCACTCCAAATATGATACTTAGGCATAGGGATTATTTGTAGCTAAAAACAATTGAGAAAGAGCAGTAAACAAAAAAAACCCTCTCCAGATTTGCCTAAAGGCAGGTGTAGACACCTAATCACCAGAGTTAACTCTAGACTCTTATTAGCCCAGAGATGATGCAAAGCAGAATTGACATAGAAAATCTTGCTAGAATAACCCTTATCTTCCATTAGTCTCCCCTATGTATATGTCTCCCTACAGTCTGCCACCTCTTAGTCTACACCGCATTTCCTGTCTTGTCACTCCTATACAACTTTATAGTTCTTTGTTAAGATGCTGTATAAATCCAAGTTCAAACCATTCTTTTGAGTGACATCACTAAGTTTCTTCGATGAGCATGCATGCTGCACTTATAAATAAAACTTTGTATGATTTCCTCTTGTTAATCTGTTATTTTATCAGCCTAATTTGCGGAGTCCTATTCAATAAACCTAATGGAAAATTTTGTTTTGTCTTCCTTATATTAATATTCTAGAACTAACATTATAAACTACTGTAACTCCTGAAAACAAACTACCGATAGGTCGAATGACTAGCTACAGCCATGAGCAATGATGCTGCAGATGTAAATATGCCATGGGAGATAGGGTGTATACTAACCTAGGAGTAGCCTCCTAGAAAACCTACCAGTTGACAGCCAGGAAGTAAATATGGCATGTGTTTGTGTATGTTGGGGAAGAAAAGCAAGAGAAAAAACAGTTGTGTAGTGGGAAGAAAACTGAAAAGAAGAGATGAAAATAAAAGTTTGTGCTTTATGTTATTTTCTGAATTCCTGAGTGATGTTATCTTTCAAATGTATCAGAGCCCAAAGCTTGCTTATTATCGTCATCCTTACTAATATTTACCAAGTTTCTATAAGTGGCATTGCAATATCAAAATCAAAGTTCCTTTATACCCCATCAGCTTTGCTACTGAATTTGGTATACTTTGGCTCCTTGATCTCTTTTTTGCTCCTTCAAATCAGTTCAACAAATACTAGTTAAGCTTTTACTACAGGGATACACTCATGAAGAGGACAGGTGCTTTTATTTTAATTTGCCCCCCTCAAAAACAAAAAGAAAGCATAATCCCTGTTTAGGTATAACCTATAACTCCTACATTTCCATAGTGCTTGGTGAGTCAGATGTGGAGGAAAGAAGAATGTGCCAAAGAAATTAGTCAGGAAAAGAAAAGATGTTGAAAACAGTAAGGATTATGTGTATTACCTGAATTTCAACTAAAGAAGTAAAACTAGCAGTAAAATATCTAGGATATATCTGTTTATGTGTTAATTTAATTAATGTCTGTTCCTTACCTGCCTCTTGACTCTAGAATCAGAGGGAGGAGGAAGATAAGTGAGCTTTATTCATTGTATCTTTCCCAGAGTCTCACCCTGAGTCTATCACATCATAAATATACACATACTATTGGTATGCATTTGATAAAAGAATGAATTTGATACTAAATAAAACTACTTGAATATGGGTAGAAAAAGCAGCCCCAGGTGTTAAGGCTTTCTGCCCTGAGACATTCTTCAATGTTTCTTTAGACTATTTCTGTACGATCTGCACTGGTAAGGAAGAAAGGCCAAGGGAGCCCTTTCAGTATAATTTATTATATTTATGTAGCACCTATCACCTTGTTACTGGATCTGGGTCAGTAATTCCCAAGGTTTATTTCATAACATGCCAGAGTATCTCCGTGGGACCATAACTGTTTAAAATAGTCTCAAAATAAAATTAATTTCACTCTACTTAAGTTTAAAAAATAAACATGGCCCATGAAAGGGAGGCATTACCAACACAACTCTTAATTACAACATTTCCAGCAACATTGGTCATCAGAGATCTGTGTTTGTTCCAAACTAGTTATTGTTTCATTTATTTATTTTTTTGCAAATATTTATGAGTTGTTTAATTTTTGTCAAACATTACGTCAGGTACTTGAAATATAATGCTCTCTGGCTCCCATTTCCTGCTTGAAAGTTGCTTATTCAAAGGAGTAATGGAGAGACAATACAAATAAAACACAAAACTTTATATCCAACATTGTCTGGGTGCCTACACGGGGAAAGTACATTATCCTATGCATCATATCTTTTACTCAAATATGCATTCTTTTCAATTAGCACTACCTAAGGAAGCCTCTAATGCAAACAACTAGAGCAAAACTTAACATGTTTCATGCACTCACTTCTGTTCCAAGACTCTCAAATTGAAACAACCAGACCTAGCCCCATAATCAAGAACTTAAACACAAAGTTAAACAAACATTCTCATCACAACCAACTTGCTTACACAAATACCTGCTTCCTTCAAAGCACACCTAAGTTAAAAATCTGATGTTTTAGAATATCAAAAAGAGTAGAATTGTTGGAGACCTGGAGATATGAGTTCAAATCCCCTCTTCCTCTTGTGTTGACTGAGCAATAAGACAAGGTATCTTCTCCCATGAAAGGATAGTAGTTCTAAGCTCTTAGAATTATTATGTGAATTAAATGACACCTAAAGCTCTTAAAACAGTTCTAAACACAGTGAAGTTATTCAATATTCTTTCCTCTATTCATAAAATAATGTAAAACACTATAACATGATAGTTTCAATTCTCATCACTAAATATATCCAAACTATGGCCTTGTTCTAAATAAATTTTAAGATGACCATTCGTTTAAAAAACATGTCATTATACTAACTAAAAAATTACTTAAGCCGGGCATGGTGGCTCAGGTTTGTAATCCCAGCATTTGGGAGACTGAGACCAGAGGATCCGGGTTCGTGGTAAGCCTCAGTTTGGCATTCTGTAACTTAGTGAGACCCTGTTTCAAAATAAAGAATAAAAAATAGGGCTGAGGATGTAGCTCGTAGGTAGAATGCCCCTGAGTTTAATCCCAAAAACTGCAAAAAAAAAAAAAAATTACTTAATTTAGTGAATGGTATAAGCTTCTCTGGACTGTGAATATCTGGTTAGTGATATTAGAGTGTTATCCACATGGTTCAGATAACCAACCCATCATTGCAAATATGACCATGGTCTTGCTGCATGATAGACTACATGTTTGTGTCCCCCCAGAATTCACAAGCTGAAATTGTAGCCCCAATGAAATGGTAGTACAAGATGAGGTTTAGGAGAGGTAATTAGGCTTAGATAAGGCCATGAGGATGAAGTCCCATGATGGGATAATAATAAGAAGAGACTGCAGTGCCTTGCCTCAGCCATGTGACCACACAGACAGAAGGTGGTTACCCCCAAATCAGGAAACAGGTCTTTTTTTTTTTCAGTACTGGAGATTGAACTCAGGGGCATTCTACCTCCGAGATATACTCCCAGCCCTATTTTTTATTCTATATTTTGAAACAGGGTCTCACTAAGTTGCGGAATGCCTCAGTAGGTAGCCTAGGCTGGCTTCAAACCCGGATCTTCCTGTCTCAGCCTCCCATATGCTGGGATTACAAACGTGAGCCACCATGCCTGGCTAGGAAACAGGTCTTTACTGGACATCAGATATGCCAGAACTTAGACTTTCCAGTCTAGAGAACTATGAGAAATAAATCTGTGGTAGCAGCTGCTCAGTTTGTGGTGTTTATATTATAGCATCATGAGTCAACTAAGAGAGTAGTAACACAAAAGTTGTCATGGTTCACAGTCATATATTTTATACTATGTATTACATATTTATATATTTTATACATTTATACATGCATATACATGTATGTACATAGGTTAAAAACTCCCTCGTAATATTGATATATATTCATGCAAAAATACATATTTTCATCAATAATCCAAAATAGGTTGGGGCAGTATTTCAGGTAAATTACAATATGTCACAGTCAACATGTTCTCTAAATTTGCCCTCTTCTTACTTCTCCTTCTGCTTTCTTCCCAACTTCTATGTACTCCCAAGATAAATGAGTCATCAATATGACTGATTAGTTGATGGAGCTGTGTTCCTAATAGGCAAAGTTCTGGTGTATTAAAATGCCAGGCACTTGACTGGGCTTCTGTCTTCCACATTATGTTCAGATATTGGTAAGCCGAGCCAAAGCCTTTTTCTTGGACTCCCCCTTTCTCTCTGCTTGATAATGCTGGTTATTACTTCCAGTTACTGAACCATATGGCAAATGGCATATACTTAAGATTTAGGTTCAAAAGGAGGCAGGAAGCCCCATTAAGGACATGCACACCCCATTTCAACTCTGCTAGATTTCTGCATTGGGATGTGTTGAGAACTGGAACAGCCAAAAATAAAGCAATACTTCCCACCACCACCTTCACTATTAATCTTGTGACATCTCCCTCCAAAGCCCTCCAAGAAAGAGATTATGGGAAGGGCACCAGATCAGATCAGATATAGATCTTTCTGCCTGAAAATATTTTTAGAAACTGCAAACAATTAAAAAAAAAGTGAGATAATGGAATTTCCTTTCCTGAAATTTTTTTTTTTTCAGAATGAAATTATCCTTCATATCTCCTTGATCCAGTTGAAAGAATAAGCAATTCTCTCACTGGAATCCAAAGGAAGACCAAAACTTCTGTTTTAGGATATGGAATAAGATATGAAGCAATCAAGCATGCTAGTCTAATATTTCCTTCCACATTCCTCAGTACAGAGGACATCTTTCTGAGGTTAAATAATAATTGATTTCCATAGAGGTCTTCCATTCTTACATTAAAAGCAAGCTTAAAAGTTTCCTATCATAACACTGCAGTATCTACATGACATAGAAGGGCAAAAGCATCTATATTCATTTCTATCTTGCAACAAATTCAGCTCATATTGCAGGAGACAAGAGGATATGAGACTGTTCTAGGCAGAAGGTCTTTGTAACAGTGTAATGTGTGTATAGTATAATGCTTTGAGTCATGCATATCTGTTCTAATCACCTCCTGCTAAGAGATCCTCAGAATTTAACATCTTCTCTGGTATGGGTATCAAAGCCACATTTTCCTATTCTACCCATAGTTAACATTCACTACTTTTTAAATGTATTATGGTTAATAAATAGGTAGTGGAGCATAATCAAAAAGTTTAATTATAGAAAATGTGCCTGTATGCTTTATAACTGTTCTACTGACTTCGGTAAAACTTCTTACTCTCTCGGTGCAATTCCAAGTTTTCCTGACCCATCTTTTACACTCTTTTTGTGCATGAACACAGTCCATGATTTATAAAAGGAGTTTTTTCTAGTGGTCACTAAGCTTACCCTTTATTACTTCTTTAAAAAAAGTTTCATCGTAATTATACATAAGCATGAAATTCATTGTGATGTTAATGCATGTATATAACATAATTTTGTTGATTTCATTTTCTTTTAAAACTTTTTGTTTTAAAATTCCATCCTCTGTTTACCTCTAGTTTCTTAAAAAGGTTTGTCCCCGCAATTAGATTCAAATCTCTTCTGAGAATCCTCTCCAAGAACTGTCCTGGCTCTTTCAAACTTTACTTCAAGCCCTTTCTGATACTAGATAAGCAGCCATGAGCATTGGTACAAAAGGCTGGGTGTAATGTTCCAAAGCTAATCAATTATGTCAACTTTCTTTTGCCTGTTCCTGAGAAAGTAGACGGCCTATTAAAAAAATCGAGTGATGGTCATTGAACCAAAGTTGAACTGCATGGGCACTACTGAGGAGAGCCACACAAGTGAAAATCTATGGAAGCTTAGGACTCAAGACAATAAATAAACATGTGCAAATGAATACGGTACAAATTGAGCAAATAGATGCTGAGGAGACACAGAAAATATAAAGTAGGATGATTCTCCAGAGAGCCGGAGTCATAAGTACTCACTAGAAGCTACAATGGCGAAACTTAAGTTTGAACTCAAATTCATGAGCATGATTGCTGAAGTGAATGATGCCATGAGGAATCACGTCACCCTAGAAGGGGTTCTTGAGCACATCTACAGGGTATGCATGTGTGTTCTACCAGTTGTTTATACACTGAAACAGGGCCACCCACACCTTTTCACACACAGTAGACTTCATGGCATTTGGCTGCGTTTTTGGTGATTGCTAACTGGCTTACAGAGAGAGGCAGCTGGAGATGATTTCTTCAGAGTGAAACTCCTTTATACCAGGGCCTGCGGATCAGTGGTCCAGTTAGCCAGAAGCTTCATTCCCAAAGCCCGGTAAGAGTTCACTAATAAGGCCATGCTCCATAAAACCCATCCGCACAAGTCTTTGATGGAGATGAATTACAGTTTACAAATGATTAAAATATTGTTAATGATGATATCAAGGTACTTGAGGCTCTGAAAGGGGAACTTTGAAAATGAGACGTTACTAGGACCTCTGAAGTCTTAAGCGCTTGTCAGTTCATGTTTTTAAAAAGCACATTAGCTTTATCCAGTATCCATATAACCTTTCCCTTCATCCTTGCTCTGTTTCCCTGGCAACCATTTAAAAGTGCTGCAAAAGGCCCTGCTGTCTCGAAAAAAAGAACAGAAAAGAAAAGGACAATGGTCTCAGGCTTTCTTCCTTTCTTGAGGCTTTTCTCCATCTTCCCAACCACTTCTCTGGCTCTTGGAGGTTTCACAGTACCCAGAGCCATCTCGTCTTCAATGTGTGAGTGTGGGGTAATTAAGGAGGTGGGTGTCAGGCCAGGTGGAAGCTGCTTCTTTGAGAGTGTGGTTAGACATTTGGGGTCATCTGGGAGGCCTTGAGACTGGGGTGGAACAGAACTTAGCACAGACAAACAGTGACAGAATCTTTCAGCAAGAATCCTCCTGCTTTCAAACCTTGGATCTGAGGAAGCGTGTGTGTGTGTGAAAGGCAGGGATACTGGCTGTCAGCTGCCACTCCAAGAGAGCTGCCCAAAGATGGCAGATGAGCAAGCTCTGGCCCAGGGGTGGAACTGCAGGAACTCAGCAACAGCAATCAAAATCTCAAATCCTCTGCCTCCACACTCTCCTGAAGATTTCTTTTGCCTTTTTTTTTCTTTAAATAACAGAAAATTTCCATGTCTTAATAACCCCAACATTTCTGGCTTCAGGAAAAGTGTGAGGAGAAATATGGTGTTTTACAGACTCCATCACACTCAGGACCAAGCTGAAGCTCACAATGGTCAAAACTTGAGGCTCTCCCCCAGCAGAGTGGAACACACCTGTAACCTCAGATACAACAAAGTCTGAGGCAGGAGGATCCCAAGCTCGGAGCCAGCCTCAGCCACTTAGTGAGACTCTAGCTCAACATATAAAGTAAAAACGGATGAAGGTCTTGCTCAGTAGTAGAGTGCTCCTGGATTCAATCCCTAGTACCATACACAAGCACATACACAAACAGACAACATAAAATTCATTCATCATTCTTGATCAGTTTGTTAAAGATCCTTTTTAAGAAAGCAAGGACAAATAGGGACCACCATTTGCCAGGAACCATGTTGCAGAATTTATACCAGTGCTTTTTCTTAATCCCCAAACAACTCTTTTCTAGAATCCATTCCCAATTAGCATTTGTGTTTTCCCCTCCCCACCTTCTTCCCACATCTCAGAGATGATGTTGTTTGCCAAGAGTACAACAGCGCCTCATGCATCTAACTTTTGAAAGGTCATGTTGCTTCCAGGAGACATCACTGTCTACCTGGCATCCTCTGCAGGAGTGCAACAGAGACAGCCAGAGGTTAGGATTAGGACTTTTATGCAAAATAGGTCTGGATCAGTCTTTTGTAACCCAATCACCCCCAGTAATACTCATCTCCCAGAGGAGACCCTACAGAACGTCTCTCCTTCTGACTGATGTTATCCAATAATGTAACATCACAGAAACTGGTTTTAGATAATTTTGACTCATGAGTATATATTAAGGATTTACTATATGCTTAGTACTCTGAGCAATAAAGACAGAAATACAATCCTTTGGGCTGGAGATGCAGTGGTAGAGCACTGGCTTAGCATATGTGAGGTCCTGGGTTCAACCAACAGCACTACACACAAAAAAACCACTACCCATCAAGAGCAAAAGTTTCTTGAGCCCATTGGTGAGAACAAAGGTCTTGAATGTCCACAGAGCAGGAAGGATGAACTGCTCAGCCACCCACTGACTGCATGGCCTTAAACAAGTTCCCCAAGCTTCAGTTTTCTTACTTATAGACTGGAAACTACATGAAGTCCTACCTAAAAATGCTAGGAGGGTTAAATGAGATAATGTAAGCAAAGCCCATGTTAGGCAATAATGGTAGCTAGAGTCATTATCAGCTCACGTTGCAACTTTTGTGATAATGATGAAATAGAGAGGCAGAATAGTATGATGTTCAAAGTGAGAGCTTCATTTTTAAGAATCATCTGCAAAAGAAGAAATGAATATGAGCTGGCACTGAGCATAGACTGATACAAGAATTGAGCTTGACTCTGGATTTTTAGAGGCAGAAAAGAAGCCATGAGTGTTTCCGGCAGCTGTGGAAATCTGCTTATGAGCTATAAACTTGGGAAGAGGTTTGAGCCAAAGGAGAGTGACAGGTTCTTCTGGGGTAATGGAAACAAAAAAAAGGTTGTGAAGGGAAGACTGGCCTGGTTATGGAAGGCACTAAAGCTGGCACATATCCCTGTAGAGGAGACGGACAGCCAAGAGAGCTGTCAAGTAGCATCCCGCTGCATCCTTGGACTGTCAATCTCAGGAAATATCTTTCAGGCACAGGAAACGCAGGGCCAAGGGAAGCCTATTGGAAGATAGGGCAATCATGTGGACTCAGCACAGCGTACCTTCTTCATTCCTCGGATATCCCACATGCGAAGATGCCTCACTCAGAGTGACAAACAGAACGTCAGAAGACAGAACCCCAAGAGGGAAGGGAAATGATGAAGAGATACAAAGATAACTAGACCAACCCAGTTGAGCTGGAGCTGAAGAGATATTAGCTCTGTCAAGAAGAATTGGTTCTCTGCAGTAGATTCCAAACAGGTTAATGGAGGGCAGGATATGCTGTCTTGGCGACTTGAAGATATTTTAATGGATTTAGTGAGCAAGTGTCTGAGAATTTGTTCATCCTACACCAAACCCTTATCTTACTTCACCAGGTTCTTCTGTTCTAGCCCTCTTATTATGAATTTTTTTTTATCCTCCAATTGTTTGCCTGTTTTTTTTTTTTTTAAGAAGAGATTGAACATGCAAAAGTGAATCTGCAATTATTCAACAGTGATTCTTCTGTAAAGTTATCATAGCAAATTGATCTTGGAATGGATATGATACTTTAGGAAACTGTTGAAACATGGACTAACACAAGGTTTTATTTAGAATTTGGATGATTTCATTTAGCCATGTTGAGCCTGTTTCCAGATGACTGTATGGTATATTATCTGGGTCATTTCATCTTCCTCTGGTCTACACTCCCACTCATTCCCAATTAGGTATTAGATGCCTGCTTTCTTTAATTGCTCTGCTAGGGCTAGAGATACAAAGTATTCCATCCCATGGAGTTTATCTTTTATTAAGGGGATTAGATTCACAAAGAGAAGAGAAAAGAAAAACCTGTCCATATGTTTTCTTTGCAACTGAGTTTGGATTGTGCTCAGGTAAAATGCATATGAAGGTGGCTGAATGCATGTGAACGCCAGAGTAAGAGAAGATGCATCTGAGAGGCACAGCAGTACAGGGCATCCTGCACAGCCTAGAAGCTCATTCTTAGGACTGTACCCTTGCTATCATTAGATATAACATATCCCCTGAAGAACTCATTTATTAATATTTGGAGTTGATATAGTTGAGTCATGAGGGTTGTAATCCCTGAAGTCAACCATTCCATTGTAATGAATTTACCTGGGTGGTACTCAGTAGGCCGGTAGGGTGTGGCTGCAGGAGGTGGTCTCTGGAGGTGTGGTGTTGGAAAGTATATAAATGGATTCTCTTTCCCCCACTTGCTGTCTTGCTCCTGGCCTCCATGATGTGCGCACAGTCCATGTGTGCTCCCTTTCTCTACTTCCTGTCGCCATGCCCTGAGGTCCATGGTCCCTGGTTTCACATGGACTGAACCTGAAAATAAATCTTCTTTCCTCTAAGTCACAGGGTAAATCTTTAGATTATAGCTGCAAGATGCCCCTTTGACAAAAGTAGAACACCATTAGAGACTTTTGAATACCATAGAAATAACCAGCTATTGCAGGATGGATCTTCTGCTCTTTGGGGAAAAGATGCTTGAAGACATTTTGAGTGGAAGCAGGTAAACTAGACAGAAGTTGATGTGTAGCCCAGGAGAAAGAGCATGGGAACTTGAGCCAGGGATGTTGAGATGTAGGAGATAAGTAGTGCACAGATCTTGGATATATTTTGGATGTAGAACTGATATGACTCATTGGTGGATTAGCTATTGGATGGCTTATAGAATGAATACTTTACCCCTCTAAAAAATCGTAATTTAAAATGCTAACCTATACTGTGCCTTTTTGAGCCAATTAGGTAATGAGCTTGGAGCCCTCATGAATGGGATCTTTGCCCTTATAAAAGGGACTTCAGAGAGTTCTCTCATTCTCTCTCTCCCATGCAAGGGCACAGGAAGAAGACAGCTGCTTACAACCTGGAGGAGGCCCTCACCGGAACCCAACCATGTTGCTACTATGATAATAGACTTCCAGCCTCCACAACTGTGGGAGATAAATATCTCTATTGTTTATAAGCCACTCTGATCATGGTACTTTGTTAGAGCTGCCTGAGCTGATGAAAATAGGGAATATAATATAAAAGAAGAGCCAAAAATAGAACTGGGCTCTTTTGGCAGAGCACGAAGAAGGGTGGAATTGTCATCCAAAGAGAGGGGAAGACTGGAGGAGGAGCAGGTTGGCAGGGTGCTTGAGTAGGAGGTAGAGGTATTGAAATCTAGAGACCCAAGAGGTTAGTTTTTGACAAGTTAAGTTTGGAAAGCCTGTTAGACATGCAAACGGAGATGTCATGTAGTCAGTTGAGTACATAAGTTTGGATTTCAGGAGATATTTCAGGGCCAAATGTATAAATGTGGATGTCCTCCGCACACGGATAGAATTAAAAGTCATGAAACTGGATAAGGTCATCCTGGGAGCCAGCAGAGAAAGAGAAGCAAAGAATCAGGACTGAGTTCTAAGAATACTAGTGCTTAAGAATTGGAAAATTAAAATTCAGTGAAGAAAATCATTAGAAAGAAAAGCAAAAGGTTATAGTGAATACTCCAGAGACTCGAAAAGAAATATTGCTTAAAAAGAAGTAGCACCCCTTTTTAACTATTGAATTTGGTAAGGTGGAAGTCATTAGAGTCATTGTCAAGAAAATTTTGGTAAACCAATAGGTATGTTGGCTAAAAATCTGTGTCCCTCAAAGCTTATATGTTGAAACCCTAACCACCAATGTGAAAATATTTGGAGCTGGACCTTTGGGATGTAATTAGGGTTAGATGTGGCCTTCATAATGGGATCAATGCCCTTTTAAGAAGAGACACTAGAGAATTATCCCTCCTTCTCTCCCTCTTTCTCAGTTATGTGAGGACACATTGAGTGGTCATCTGTAAGCCAGGGAGAAGCCCACACCAGGAACCAAATCAGTCAGCACTTTAGTGTAAGTCATCTACCTTCCTGAACTGAGCTATAAAGATGGTATGTTGTTTAAGCTTCCCAATCTATGGAAATTTGAATAGCAGCTCACATAGGTTCATGTAGTATGGATGCCTGCTCTGAGTATATGTGAGATAACATTGGATGAAAGAAATTGAAAACAGCAAATAGTTAAAGTTCTCCTTAGGATTTTTATTGTAATATGGAACATAAATATAGATTGGAAACTATAAGACAGTTTGTGAGGTCAGGAAGGTTTTCAAAGATGGGACATTTAAGCACATGGGTGCTTCCTGTTGGGGACAATTTGATAGAGAAAGGAAATTGATGGTGCAGGAAGAGATAGAGTGAGACAATAGTATCCAGAGCACAGGTGGAGACACAGCCCATGATAGGAATCAGGATCACCATCTCTTCTAAATTAAAGCAAGGCAAAGTATTTGATCAAATTTGGAATTAAAGACATGTGCGTGCTCTCTGGTGATGGCAGCCACATACTCAGGGAAACAGCAGAAAGCCAAGAATGAGGAGGAAAAGAAAGATTTGAGATAAGAAATTCTTTTTTTTTTTTGAACTTTACTTTTGCATGCATTCCTATTTGTCTAGCAATAAATTTGAATATTCTGTACAAACCCATCTACACTATTTTAAAAACAAAAGGATAATAAGAGATACTAAGCTACCTAAACAAAAATGTTGACCTATTGACAAATATCTACATTGGCAATACAGAACATTCCTTATAAAGAAAAGTTTTATCTCATCCTCCCACCAAAGGCATCCCAGGCATGCCTTATGGATATCAGTGCATTATATCTTTTTATGATTCTGAATGGATAATCTACATTCATTTTCTAGACAATATCTAGTGGCCTTTAGTAACTCATTAAGTGTTTAGAGAACACAGCAAAAATGATCTCAAGTGCTATCTCTTCCCTTGGGGACACAGGTAAAGAAGAAAATCTAACCATAACTTTAAATCTAGTTTGGGTTAAAATTCAACCTGCATTGTGCCTTCCTTTACCCACACACAGCTCTTCCACTTTAATATTTTATATCTACTTCTATTATTCTTTATGGATCTGGCTGTGTCTGGGGTTCAACTTCTGCATGCCCTGGGTACCCATTCATAGAATGGAGACAAACGCTGTTCATGAGACGCATACCAGGCTGTTAATTTTCTGTGATCTCTTATAATGAAGAGTGAGACAGCTGTAGGAGATAGGAGACAGGATGCACAGCACAGGTCCCAATGATGAAAACCAAGGTTGCTATTCATTCCAAAGGAAAGGAAGGCTAAGATACAAACCTCAGACTTCTTTCTGAAAAAGGGCCATGTAGTGCATATGAGAGTCAAAATATTGATTGTAAGTACCTAGAGATAATTCAATTAAATGAAATCACCTTGAAGAGATTCCATCAAATATAGTCTCATTGTATTGGTGGACCAGAGGCCAAGGATCTGGATAGGGAAAAAACAAAAACAAAAAACAAAAAACTTCCATTTACTGAGCACTATTTTTTTTTCCTTTTTGGTCCAGTAAACCACTTCAAATACAAGATCTCATTTAATATTCACTCCAAATTCAAGAAATGGGGATTATTTACCTCATTTTTCAAATGAGGAGCATGAAACCCAGAGACAGGCTGCAACCTGGGTAAGGTCAGGAAACTCTTAAGAAGCAGAGCTGGAATTCACTCAAGTCTGTCTGCATCCAAAGGCTCTTGCTCCTAATCCCAATTTATTTTCTGAGTCTGTGAGCCTCCCATTGGATTGGTTTTCAAGCTCCATGTATGAATTAAAAGTGCCAGTCTATTCTTGAGTTGCTTGAGGTGGAAAGTTCACCAATTCTGTTTCTGGGTGTATGTGTTTGCAGCTATTAATGAGGAGAAGCCAAGCTTCCCCAAAGTAAAACCCAGTAATACTATCTGTGCACTTCAGTGAGTGGTTTGGGAATTGGTCTCATGGTCTAATCAACCCACATGCACACATAGTATTTAACAGGCACACAATACTACCCAACAATACTTCTCTAGAGACGAGATGCTGGCAATGAACAAGAGGCTAAATGACTGAACCAAAGGACCCACAGACACAAAAGCAAGCTTGGGTTGATCAGATATGATATGTGCATGGGTAATAGATTGTTGTGCAGTTTGGGTAATAGATTGGTTGTGTTAATTAATTGTGTATTTTAAGTTTGTTGTCACTTCATACCAAACATTTTCTTAGAAAGACAGAGAGGGAGATGGAAAACAAAAAGCCTAATCTAATATTCAACAAACATTCTGCACCCAAACAGCACATCTTTGTCTAAAACCTTAGTTCCAAGAACCACTTACAGGCTTTCATCACCATATTATAATATTAATCAAGACTCATAATGCAGAGTGATTTGCATGCCAACAAATATATTTACACTGTAAATTGTTTGTTGAGGAGCCTTGGAGAGAAATGCAATTCACTGCCATAGAACTGAATAGTAAAGAAAATATCCCACTATAAACTGGAGAAAAATAGAGCATCTGTAGATGTTGGTTCTCCAGAGCCATGAGTAAGGAATTTGTTAGCATTCTACTCAATACCTCACATAGAATTTAGCTCCCCATGTTTCTAGGAAAATCAGTTTCACTGTAAGTTCAGATATGTGTTTCCCCTCTTACTGACATAAAATTGTGCCACAATACAATTAGAGATCCAATAAAGAGAGAGATGAATAAATGATACAGAGACAAAACTCCTTCCTGAGGCATTCTTGTGCCACTGTTATGCCTCTCAGTTGTACCTTGCTAGGTTCACCTTCTAAATGATGTCAGATTTATCTACTTTTTCCCATTCCCATAACACCAGGGTAATAACTAGTAATCATTTCCTTCCAGGATGATTACAATGGTGTTCTGACTCCCTACAAACACTTAACATATGGTTCAGGTATCATCATTTATAGCACACAAATTCAAGTAGGATTCAATGAGATAAGTCTGTGTAACACATTATGTGGTCACTCTATTCGCAAGGCTCTTCATGGTTTGGCTCCACCATCCTGCTTCTCTCTCTCTCTCTCTGTCTCTCTCTCTCTTTCTCTCTCACCTTCTAATAGCCCATCATAAAAACTACACTTTCTCTCTGGCTCCCAGTCTATCTCAGAGATTCTATTGATATACTCTCCCAGCACTCAGTGCTTCTATTTCAGAGCACTTATCACAGTGAGCAATTAAATAATCATTTTAATTCATTTAATTTAAAGTCTCTCTCTCTCTCATTCTGATTCATTTTCATAATGTATTCCTGGATTGTGAGAGATGCAAAGTCCAAGAACAATATACTAGGAGAGTGCTGTTGAAAATATAATTGTCTTCATTCATTTCCGACTTAGGCCAATATAAATTTAGTGTCCACTCAACATCAGTACTGCTTAGGTAGCTAGCCAGATAGAGAGATGCATGCATATGTATCCAGCTCTCTACACCTATATCTGTATGTCTAGACAGATTAGATAAATTAGATGGAGGGATAGAAATAGAGATAGAGACAGAAAAGCTCTTTCTATCTACTTAAGTGTAATGGTGGTACACAAAAACACTGAGTCTCAGTGGAGATAAAAGTCATTCTGGGGGTACCATGAGTGGAAATTTCCAATGGAGGAAGCATAACTGAAAGGAGGACTAAAAGTATCTATCACTTGACTAGCAACACCACAAAATTTTCTTCACTGAACCAAAATATACCATAGGCATAATGGGAGAAAATAATAATCCTTTAATTCCTAGGTGTCTTTAATTTTGTATTTATACTTGTCTTCTGGGACTCTGTTAACATTGTGCCAATTGATTCTAATTTTATTTCTTAGCAGGCAAAAATAGAGACACGTTAAGTGGTTAGTGGAAAGAATACCTAGCTGGAGTGAAAACTTAACCTTTGCACATTCATTTAAAAAATAGGCATCTGTTCAAGCTTGACCCTGTGCATGTGATGAGAGTGGCAGCTTTACTCAGGGATGGCCAGCCAGCTGTCATGCATCTGCAGGGCACAGAGCAGGTGACAAGTCAGCCCTGTAGGTTTGTTTAGTTTAAGGATGCTTTCTGGGAGCACAAAGACAAAGTAGTTTTTCTTACCTTTCAGGGACCTAATCACGCAGGGAAAACCAGCCTAAAGAGAGATGTGAGTCCAATGACATGGAAAGATCACTGGGGTTCCACCAATGTATATAGAGGGTGTGACAGAGGTAGGTGGGAGAGAAAGACATATGTTGGGGAAGTGGGGTGGAGATGAGGCCTTGGCAGACTTTGTACCATTCTAAAGAATCTGGAAGTTTTCCTATAGACAATAGTCAACCTCAGAAAAGTTTAAATTAGAAAACCAAATATGCAGAAATTAGAGACCAATATAAGACTGAACTGTAGAAGATTGCCTTTAAAAAAAAAAAAAAGGCTAATATTGGCAATTTCCTATGGCTCAACCTAAATGTAATGAGTACTTGGGAGGCTGAGACAGGAGGATCCGGGTTCACAGCCAGCCTCAGCTACTTAATGAGGCCCTCTGCAACTTAGTGAGATCCTGTTTCAAAATAAAGAAAAAAAAAGTAGCACGGAGGTAGAATGCTCCTAGGTTCAATCTCCAGTACCACACAAATTTTTTTTTTTTATATTCCTCTACAGAAACAAAATTTGTTTATATCTTTAATATAATCAACAAACATCCTTTTCTGACAGCCAACAGTCAGTTAGTATTTAAATTTCTCCAGTTTCCACAATAATAGATTTTACAGCTGCTCTATTCAAACTTGAATCCTACCAAGAACCATATATTTCACTTTGTCGTTATATTCCTTAAGTGAAAGGCATCCCTAAAGAGTCTTTTTATAAAGTTTCTGGGGTTGCTGTTTCACCTATAAAATAAGGATCCTAGTACATTCTAAAAGATGGAATGATTTACAGAAGTTCATAGATTCATTCCTGAAAAAAAAGAATTACATATAGTCTATATCTATTTAGGATTTTATTTGGAATAATTACTGGATTGGATCTAGAGCCAACAGTTGATCAGTAATACATCTGTATTTCATAAATCCGCTACAGTTAAAATAAAGCCACCCAAGGCCAGCCTTAGCAACTTTTTGAGACCCAGTTTTAAAATAAAAAATAAAAAGGGCTGAGGCTGTAGCCAGAGATAGAATGCTCTTGGCAATAAATAAATGCATAAACAAACAAGTAAACTACACAAATACCCCAGATATGATAGCATATATGTATGTATATGAGTATGTATATATGTATATGTATATGTGTGTGTGTGTGTATTATCTTCAAGTAATGGTCTTCCACACATCTCCAGAACTTAGTTTAACAATGCAGAGTAACACCTCCTCTAAAACAGTGAAGTGACCATCATATGGCTGTGCCACACCATGGTACAGGCAGATAGAAGTATGTCCAGCTGCTAGGCACATGCACAAAATGCCATTTCCCTAGTCTAACTAGTTAGTGGAAAAGCCAATTCTTTGTCCTCAGAGTCCCACAAACGGACTGTAAGAAACGTTCTTAGGCAGATTAGTTCAATCAGCAACTACACTCTAAATGCAGCAAATGACCTCTCCCCATGACCACAGGGGTGATGACTATGTGGTTCAAATATCATTTGTATAAATCAGTTAAGTGAAAATTCTGTAATAACAGTAGTAATTGTGTGTTCAGTAGTCCTCCCTTATCTGTGGGGTTATGTTCCAAGACATAAGTTATAAGTAGGCATCTGCAACCAAGAATTATACTGAACTATATATATGTAAAAATAAGACATATATATGTATAAATATGTGCATATGAAAATATTCTTGATTTTTAACCATATACATGTATACAGATGTTAAAGTATAATTTATAAAATTAGGCACAGTAAGGATTAACAATTACTAAAAATGAAATAGAATAATAAAAAATACACTGGAATAAAATTACCAATATCACTACTCTTACATTTTGGGACTTCTTTGGGAAGATACTGGGGACTGAACCTAGTAGTATTCTGCCTCTGAGCTATAGACACAGCTATTTTTATTTATTTTTTACACAAGGTCTTGTTAGGTTGCTGAGGGTCTCACTAAGTTGCTGAGGCTGGCCTTAAAATTGCAATCCTCCTGTCTCAGGCTCCCAAGTACTGGAACTACAGGCATACACCACTTCACCCATCTTGGGATCATTTTTAAGTAAAGTAAAGGTTGCATGAAGTCAAGCACAGTGATACTGTGATGACTAATGGGCGGGTAACATATACAGCTTAGATACACTGGAAAAACAGATGACTCATTCTTGAAGTGGGACAAAGCAGGATGGTCCAAGATTTCACTGCACTACTCAGAAGAGCATGCAACTTGTGTCTTAAGGTTGTCTCCCAATTACTGGGATTACAAGCGTGTGCCACCATGCCCGGCAAAAGTTAATATTTTTGAATACTGAATTAGCTGAATTTCCTGGTAGGCAAGACAAAAACAGACACAATAAATGTACAAATTCTCAGGCTTACATTTCCTTTCATAAAAAATGTTAATATCATTAGTATTATAATCATCACCATCCTCACCATCTTCCTCCTCAGAACTGCCATCATCCTCCTGTGTCAGCCTCCCAAGGACTGGGATTACACAATCACCATTACCATCAACATCATTATCACCATCATCATCTTCTTGACCACCATCATCACTATCCTAACCATGTCACCACCAAGTGCAACTGTGTTTAGCATGTAGAGGTTCTGTTTAGCTACAGAACTAACTCATTTAATCTAAAAACCTGTGTTCATTGTGTTCCATGCATATGGTGCTGTGCTTTATAGCATGAGAAATAAAATGATGACTACAATTATGCATATATAGAACACAAAACCACACTTTTTTTTTTTTTTTTTTTTTTTTTTTTTTTTGGCAGCACTTGGGATTGAACTCAGGGGCATTGTACCTCTGAGCTATACCCCCAGCCCTATTTTTTATTCTTTATTTTGAAACAGGGTCTCACTAAGTTACGGAGTGACTCACTAGGTAGCTGAGGCTGGCCACGAACCTGGATCCTCCGGTCTCACCCTCCCAAATGCTGGGATTACAAGCGTGTGCCACCATGCCCGGCTCAAAACCACACTGCTTGTGTGAGATGTGTGACAGTTGAATAATTTAGTTCTATATTAATTAAAACGCTATAATTTACGGAGTACCCATAACCTACCCAAGGTCTTCTTATTGTTATTTAGTTTAACCTACTCAACAACACTAAGAAGAGATCACTAGCATTATTTTATGGAGGTGGAATTTATCAGCTAGAGGACCCAGAACAATCCCCTGCAGTTCCCAGCAAATAAGTAGTGGTGTTAGGATTATTGCAACATTTGCCTGACTTGCAAAGCAATGGTCTTTCCACTGTGCTTTATAGCTTCTTCTGATCAAAATATTCTTTTGGGACTGAGGACTTAGCTCAGTGGCAGAACACTTGTTTTGCATGTGTGAGGCCCTGGATTCAATCCCCAGCATTCCCCAGAAAATATCCTTGTAAGTTACCCATGGAGGAAAATGAGATGACGATACCTGTAGGAAGATGCTATTAGCAATGCACACAATGTCCCCATCTGGTGTGAGTTGTAAATATCTAGAAGGAGCCACTAATTAATACAGAATAAGACAGGGAAAGAAGAAGAGAAGACAGACATCATACTGCTAGAATGCCCCATGTTTTTGTGTGGTAGAGCCTTACACTGTGTCATGTTAACTCAGCTTTGCTAAGCTCCATAAAGGGGCTGTCATTCCCAGTAACGTGGCCACATAGGCCGGTGGCCCTAGTGTCTTATTCCCCTCTTTCATTTCTCATTCTACCACAGAGACAATGCATTTTGCTCACTGACATAAAAATCCAGTGTTAAATCAATCAAACTGTGAATATGAAACCAACCACCTTCCAGTCCCAGAAGGCCTGTTTTGGCTGGTGATGACCAGAGCTCCAAAGCTCCAGGACTCAAAGGAATGATTATAGTCACTGTTATATGGAAATTAAAATGAGTATTTTGAGATGTTCTTTAAACTGCTGGATGGCTCATTAGTGGGAGGTATTGATTTCCCAGCACAGATATGTTCAAAAGAGGGAGTGGAAAAATAATCAGAAAGTGAAAGAAATCCCTTGTATCAGCTTCTCTTTGGTCATAAGCACTGAATGGGGAGTTCCTACTCATATGCCTCTGACTCAGAATCAGCTAGGCAGTGGAGGCAGACAGAGGGTAGCATCTGTGTTCGGTACTTCCTGTCCTGAGGAACTTCAACCCCATCCTTGCTTTCTCCTCCAGTCCAACATGTGCCTGCTCAGTCTGTGGGTCTTTTCCCACTGGGTTACCTTACCATAATTGCAAGGGAGGTAGTCTACCCTGAGGTTAGTAAAAATAGGTGATCAACCACATGACTCTACAGACAGAAGACCAAGATATAGACATAATTCCCATTTATGAGCCATGGGGTATGGCTTATCCTGCAGTGGTCAGTCTCCCCATCTGTAAAATGGAGCTATTAATATTTGCTCTGTAAGACTTTTGTGAGGATTAGACAAGATAATGCATGAAAAGCTTTCATAAAAAAATAGCAAGTAGTAAGTACTCAGGAGAAATTTCTATTTTCTCATTCCACCCCCTGTTTCCACAGAAGACTTCTTTTGCTGAATGGAAGCAGGATTGGAGAAATGTACCTGTTCACTATTTTCAACCTCTCCCTTAGCCCTCCAAAATGAAGGAGGAGGGATTTCACTGATTTGTGAGTCTGCCTGTGAGTCTGCCGTTCCTCGGGTCACATTTAAGAGCAATTAAATTTAAATGTGCCTGGCATGTTCCCCTCACCCCCACCACATCCATATCCTAGTGATGTGGCATGTTCTTCTGCTCTTCTGGAGCCTCCACAGGCCAGCATAGATATGGCCAGACCCTGGACCTACCTTCTAATCTTGGCCTTGAGCCTCCTTGACTTTTAGTCTTGTTTTCCTCCCTGCATTTCATGAGACACCACCTTTCATTCAGAAAGCAGGCACGAGGAAGCCCAAGTTTGCATTGTTGACCTGCTTTCTCCCCAGGGAAGGCCACAGGATCTAGTTGTGGTGGAGATGGCATCCCCCAAGAGTAATGCCAGGAGCTGTGGGGCCCAGGGTAAAAAAGCTGTTACTCTGCTTCCATCCTCATCCACATTCTTGTCTCTGTCCTTAGTTTGCACAGGACTTCAGGGGGAGGGGTGATGAGAGTAATAAGGCAGAAAGCAGCCTACAAGAACAGCCTATGGTATAATTGCAATTATTAATATCTAATAATAGCATTTTTATTATCTAAAACATTCCCTAAAAGAGGAGTACTCCTAAGAACTTCTGATCTTTAATGTGAGATTTCTCAGTTTGTGACAACATAAACCACAAGACTTGAGAATTGGCAATGGCTGTGAATATCTTCTTAGTTTCTGATAAAGTCCTTCATTATTTCTTCTTCATATTTCCTGACATGGGCAGCTACTCACCCTGTTTGTTCCTAATATTTTTACTTTTTGGCTAGCAGAAAAACCAAAACAGTGGAGTTTATTAGCTTTCTAGGCTTAAGTAGAATCCAAATGTCTAGCAATCTTTCTCACCCATGAAAAACATGAGTGCATAAGCAGGACTGTAAACGATAATAAAAAATGGAAAGAGATTTTTAAGAATATCTTCTCTCTGCCTTTATCTTCTTTCCAAAGACAATGATGTCTGCGTAGCAGGGAACACATCCAGCACCCTGACCTTTCGTTCTAAGTGTCACACCCTACTCATAACAGGGAGCCATGCTTGACCTTATGACAGAGAGAGAAAACAGATGATGAATCTAAAATCTTGTGTTCCAGAAAGAAAGGAAGTGCTTATAGAATGATCAGAACACACCAAAAAGACACAGAAACCGGCTTGATAGGACACCCACTGGCCAAATCTAGGACACATGAACATATAAACAAATTACTCACACTGATCATAATCTGTTGAATAAAATAAAATTTCATGACCTCAAAGACATCATTAGCAAGCAAGCAAATGACTAACTGAATATTGGAAAAAAGAAAGCTGTTTCTCACTAATGATGTATAAGGAATGGCAGCATTGGATAAAAAATCACCACTTCACAACCATACCAGTAGCAATTAACTTAGGCAGGAATCATCAATGGATGATAAAACCAGTGGGCAAAATTTAATGAAGGCAAGTTATTTACATAATCTTGGAACATCTCACTAGAGGTTACTCACTAGTTTCAATAGGAAAAATAATAACACAGTGGTGGAGAATCTTGGTAGACATGGGAGTTATCAATGTTAGCATCACCAACAATGAGACAAACCCATATCACACGCCTCCTAATGAGATGGACTGAGAAGGACATGTCGTGTATAATCGTATTCCTGCCTCAAAATGCATAACCTGAATCCAGACATAAAGACATGTCAGAGAACCTTTTCCTACACATCACACAGTGTAAAGGGCTGGTGTCCCTTTTTATAAGGGTACTAATCCCATTATAAGGGGTCCACTCTCATGATCTAACAATATCCCAGGGACCTGTCCCTAATATCCTCACATTTAGGATAAGGGTTTCAATATGTGAATTTGCGATGAAAGCCAAACATTCACATGGTAAGAGGAGCATTTAACAAAAAGGTCAATGTCTTAATAAGAATCTAATAACAGATGGCAATTAAATAACCTGTGTGATCTGGTAAATGATCTTGGATGTTAAAATATATCATACAGGACACTCCTAGGAAAATTGGGAATTTTTTAATAATAACTGTGCATTAAACAATAGTGTCATATCAGGATTAAATAACCTGATTTTTGTAATTGTAAGAGAATAAATTATACTTAGTAAATTCACACTAAAGTGCTGAGAGAAAGTGGCATGATGTCTTCAGCTAAATCTGCAATGGCTAGAAAAATCCTGATTGACATATATGTACATTATCTGTATCTCTCCATCTATATATCTATCCATAGAAAGGATGAGAAAACAAATGTGTCAGACACTAAGAGTAAGGCACTCTTTTGGTGAGTTTTTATAATTTATAGTGTCCTTGCAATTTTTCTTTAAATTTGAAAAATTATTTTGAAGTCAAAGGTTTAAAGGAAGCTGATACTTGCAGACTCTTTATAGTTACCAGAGCAACCATGCATATTTATGTGATCATCCTAAAAGAGCCCTGGGTGGTTTGTGAGTGTATGGTCATATAGGCTAGTTAGTAATATCTTCATTTTACACATGAGCCAAATGAAGCTCAGAGAAGTTATGGGACTTGTCTGAGGTCAATAGCTAATATTAGCAGATAAATTTGGAAACCTTGAAACCCAAGTTGAATATGCTTTAGCAGCTCTCATAATTTATTCCTGCTTAACGTTCACTTGACTGACCTGCTGGGTTGACTAGTACTGTCCACTCTCTCTGCTGGTCATAGGGTATGCAGTCCACAGCACAGTGAATTCCTATTCCATTCATCATTGCCCTCTGATTTATCCAGCACTAAGGCTTTGACTAGCAGAGACATGTGCTTATCAAGAGTCAGTTTCATCTTTTCCCAAATCTGTGTGTGTGTGTGTGTGTGTATGTGTGTGTTACTGGGGACTGAACCCAAGGACATTCAACTTTTGAGTTATACCTCCAACCCCTTTTTTTAAGTTTTTTTGGTTTTGAATCAGGGTCTCATTAGGTTCTGAGAGGCTTGCTACATTTGTGAAGCTGTCCTCTAGCCTGGGATCCTCTTGTCTCACCCACTCAAGTACTAGGATTACAGAGTAACAATACTATACCTGGCCCAAACCTGTTAAGAGTTATACTTTTTCATTTAGTTATATAATCTACCTAACCATTTCATAAACTGATACAACATTAATTTGAAAGGAGAATTGTTGTTTTTATGAAAACTAGGTTGAATGTTTTTGAAAGAGTCAGTAAAAGAAGCTAGGAAAAGAAGAAAAACTTGAAAACAGAGTAGGTATGCAAAAAATATAGCAGAAGAGGAAAATCATAAAACTCTAGAAGTGTTTGCTACTCAGATTGTTTCATAATAAGAACCTTCTCTCTCATGCTGGACTTTAAAGAAAACTATAATACAAATAATGGTGGGGTCTTCAGAATATTATAGAAGAAGATACCAACTCTCAATCTGAGGATTCACTCCTGAGGAAAAGGATTTGTGCCAAAAGTTAAATGGGACATCTTTGTCAAAAATTGTAGGAAGGCACATTTCCATGTCCTGGTTTATTTGCAATGTTTTTCTAGCATTATTTATAAATCACCACTCTATGCACCACTCTTCCTTACAAGCTACCTGCTTGTTCTATTTGAAATTATGAAAGGACTTCTATTATACTTAATTTAGACTGCTCAGTTCCCTCCAACTTCACTCCCCTAGGTTTAGGTTACATAATAGTGCAAAGGACCATCTGTGGTTCAGAACTAGCATAGGCTGTGCTCCAAATTCTCTCTATATGTAATATTATCGATTAATTTGTAGTAGGATGTTGGGATCCATTCATATCCTTCCCCTGTCTCCAGATCACAGAAGTAGCCATTCAACAAAATTTCAGTACAATCCAGTACAATCAAAGTGAGATCAGAATTATGAGGATTACTACAACTGAGGGGGTCTGATGATTAAAATAATATAACCACATAGATCTATATTGAATAATCCTCTTATTCATTGACCTGGGAAATAACTAATGTGTATTGATATCATTTGTTAAACATTTGGGGGCTCTGAATGCTTATAACAGATTTACTCTAAGTTTGGGCCTGACCTAAAAACTAGAAAATGCTATGTTGAAAAATGAAGCATTTCAAAAGGAAAAAAAAAAAAAAAAAGAATCTCCACGCTCCCGCTAACAGCTGCCTAAATAAAAGAAGAAAAACAGAGCACACATCTTTTGCTCCAGACACTCGTCTGGCCCTCATCAAGGAGTCACCGGCTCTCTGGGTGAAGGTCCCTAAATTTTGCATTGCTGCTCCAGGTAAAACCCACAGGTAGCGGGGAGCAACCAGTGGTGGCAGGAAGCCAGGAGAAAGTGGGGTGCTAGTGAAAGCAGCACTTTATTTGATAAAATTGTAAAGAGCAGCTTGTAGTGTGGAGAAAGAATCTCCAAGTAATAAATGTCAGGTTTATGAACAATTGAGCCTCTCTATTCCTGACTGAAATTGCTCTTTAAGGTCAGCACCGTAAGTGCTCCCTCCGGTGAGGAGGCTGTTCTGCTGAGTGGGTTTGTGGCAGCTGCTCTAGCACAGGGAATGAGGAGGGGTGTGTGTGGTGTCTGCTTTGCCTATTGTGATACTGGGGTCCACACTGAAAGAAATAATAAATATGCTGATGTGCATGTGTGTGTGTGTATGTGTGTGTGTGTTTTATTCTAGGGATTGAACCCAGGATTGCTCTGCCTCTGAGCTACATCTCTAGTTTTATTTTATTTGTTATTACTATTATTTTTTTTTTCATTTTGAAACAAGGTCTCACTAAATTGCAGAGGGCCTTCATAAGTTGCCAAGGTTGTTGGTGAATGTGTGATCCTCCTTTCTCAGCCTCCTAAATACTAGGATTACAAGCCTGAGCCACTGTGACTGGCTGCTGAAATGTTTTAACAGGGCATTCTCAGAAACCAAAGAATTTGTCACTGGAGTTACAATATGTGATTATTTGATGCTAATATCACACCCATCCAACAAGCATCCCCCTTACGCCTCCTTAGCGTCAGGCATCTGCTCCCACAGCTGTAACACACATATCCATTAATAAAAACAAAGGCAACTAATGAGATGGAATTCTCATTTCATACCTGGCCCCACTCATAAAGTAAATGTTCCCTTTCTGTGTTAAAGTAGTAAGGCCAAGCAATATAAATCTTCAGCATGTAAAGGGAAGGAGGGAGATTCAGGGACAAATACAACTTGTATCCTATTTTCCCTCATCTATAGAGAAAGAAAATAAAGTATGAGCTAAGGACATCTAGGATTCCCATGTACAAAAGCCCTGCTCAAGGGGGCTTGTGAGCATATCTTCAATGCTGTTCTAAAGATATTCACAAAGGACCATAGGAAACCTAAAGTGGACCCCCTTGGGAGTTTGCACTGTTGAGTGTGATTCTGGGAAAAGGAAGAAAATTTCAGCAAAGTCTGGTAACTCTGGAGCTCTCAGTTTGATTTTGGGGTTGGTACTGGAGAGAGGAAAGAGTTCAGAATTTCAGTTATATTTTCAAATGTACGCAGCCATTCAGAAGTCTGTAAATAATTGTTGAACATTTATAATGTTCTACTCTCTTAGATTGTGGAGATACTGAGGTACAAAACAGACATGAGCTTTTGCCTTGTGGAGCTTACACTTAAGATGAATATTCTTAGCTATTTTAGATCCTTTCTGAAAACACAGTAAGCATCTGAAGTCCCTTAGTTTTATGCTGTAGCAACTGCCTTAAGAAGGAAGGAGGGAGGGAAGGAAGGAAAGGAAGGAAGGGAGGGAGGGAGGGAGGAAGAGAGGAAGGAAGGGGGAGAAATTGGGGCAGGGAGGAGATGAGGAAGGAAGGCAGACAAAAAATAATGAAATTTGCCTCTACTCCATCAAGTGATGTGTCTCCAACTTCTCTATACTGAGATCTGGGTTTACTTGCTTGCAAAGCATTGAGAGATGGCATGCCTTTCATTGAGCTAATTGGGTATCATATTCCTGCCAGGGTAGGTAAGTCACAGATATTTAGTTACCTGCTTTAAGGTTAAGCTAAAGAAAATACCTTGCCCATGTGTTTGCAAGTGAATGAGCCCTCTGCATCTTTCTTGCGCCATTCTAGCATGTGACCTCCTGGAAACAAATTCCTGAGGTGCCTGCTAGGAGTGGTGGTAGTTAGAATTGAACAAGCTACTGCAGAAAGAAGCCCTTGGCAAAAATTTGTACCAGAAAAAGTTGGAGAGGGAAGCCTCGAGGGGTTCAGTGACTGACGCAATAGGAAGCAGAGATGATGAGGAGCAGCCCTGTGAGTTGATTTGTATTTCCTAGGGTTGCTTCAGCAGGGCCTTGATAGACCATATGGTCTGGCCTTGACCCTTAGATCTCTGCACACCCTCAGAGCAGCAGCCCTTGCTGTGGCTGGCTTCCACTTCTTGTTATTCTTGGCATTAGGAGTTCTGATCACAGGGTGGTTCAATATCATAATCCAAAGAATTAGATAGAAACCATCTGGAAGAGCAACCAACTTTAACCTTGAGGGCTATTTGAAAATAACCTTCATCCACTGAGCCCTGTGTTCACATGGAAAAAGAGGTTATTTAGAGCATATTTCAAAAATCGTCAGGGTCTTGGGAGCCATCCACCTCAGAAGAGACCAACATTTAACAACGAAGCTTTGATATCTATAGAATACATTTTTCCCATCTGCTTATGCCAAGTTTTCAGTTATGCGCACAATGGGGATGCAAT
Organism: Graphiurus murinus; assembly: GCA_004027655.1. Classification (NCBI taxonomy): domain Eukaryota; kingdom Metazoa; phylum Chordata; class Mammalia; order Rodentia; family Gliridae; genus Graphiurus; species Graphiurus murinus. The sequence continues at coordinate 21,544 of PVLC010001488.1, read as the reverse complement.
AAACAGGGCCAAGAAGGTAACAAAACTCACTGTGGGATGCTATGGAACAGAAAGCAGAAAGGCCACACCTGTAATAAATCAATTAGCCTGGTATTCAATAGAGAAAATGCAGTTAAATGTATCAGTGATTCTTACTGTGGACTCCGAAGACAGAAACAGGAATAGATGAAAAACGAAAGGTGAGCAATTAATCCCTGTTATTACGTTTTCTTTATAGTGAGGCTCCTTAGATTTCCCACTAAAGTTTTCATTGAACACTAGGGTATCTATCTTAGTGTGTAGGGCACCTATCAGGCATCCAGCACTTTTCAGCATGCATTCTAATCCCCTTCTAAATTTGTGAAATTTCCTCAATTAACAATAACAAAGTAGAAATTCAGTTCGCCAAAAAGCCACAGAGGAAGTGGATGGAAATGCACAGAATATAAACTCAGAGTTCTGTTTTATGGTTCTCTGACTTAACTATGCAGACAGTTATTCTTCACAGGAAACCATCTTTCGTCAAGGTGACTCTTCAGGAAAGAGTTTTGTGCTGTTAGAAAAAAATAAGGGGGTTACATCTCATGTCTATTTAATGCCATATGAGATAGGCACTAGTGCTGCCTCTTGTAAATGAAGCATAACTGTGCTCAGTTGGGCGGGATGTTGTAGCAGCCCGGGAATGGGCCAGGAATAGCGCTTCTGTTCTCTGGACTCAAGCCAAGCAGTCTAAAGCCCAGAATTCTACCTGGGGCACCACTATTGTAAGGTAAATGCCATTTTCCACAGTATTGATTCTTAGATCCAAAATGCTTCCACTATCTGCATTGCTGGGAGATAAAATACTGGGGAAGACAAGATACTGGGATAAACTCCACTTTCATAACACCTGATAACAGCAAAAACAGGAGTAAATTACTAGCCACTATTATGGTGGCCAAAAATCCTTCTGCAGCATAGGTAAGGGCTTTTTATCACAAAGCTAAGATAAAATATATATATATATATATATATCCTATCAGTGAGCAGACTGGAAAGTGCATGTAAGAAAATGCCACAAAATAGGTGTGTGGTATGTCATTAGTGATTAACAGTTGGAGATAGTACTGTGAAAGAGAGCCCCTTGTCTTGTGAAAATTAGAACATGGGGTTCTAGTGGAGACAGTACACCTTCCAGGGGTGGGCCCAGCATCTGCTGCACACAGGTGCTTTTGTTTGAATCTAAGAAAAGTGTCCCTTCCTCCAGCTTGTCCCAGGCACATGCCAGGGCAGGGCTGTACCATGGCATGTGTGTGGTGGCCCCAGGGTCCCAGGAGGTAGGGAGGCTCAGTGGACTCCCGTCAGCCTCCCCGTTAAACCCCCTTCTCACCCCTGCACAACAAGAGCACATTCACTTCTATCAGTTTTATATAGCAAGATGATCAATGATATTTTATTTTCCAGAAAATGACTCCACAATTTCAATAAAAATGGTGAAGGCCACCGCGAGAAATAATGGCTGTTCTACATTTCAAAATGGTCCCCGAGGGATATTTCCCACGGCATTAGCTAACTTGCAAAAGTCATGCGCACAACCTGGGAAGAGGCTCTGGCCTCCATGGCCGGAGTGCGATCAAAGCCAGGTTAGCTCCCCTGTCTTCATGCCATTCCCCTCTCGGAAGTCTGACCTGGCACCAGCTGGAGAAGGGAAGAGGAGCGCCCTTTGGGCTGTGGCATCAAAACCCTGTTGTCTTGCTCAGATTAGAGGCAAGAATTCAGGGCATAAAAACAAATCACAGAAGAGCACAAGGAAGGTGGAACTGCCAGGCCAGGCTGGGCGGGGCAGAGCGACAGACAGACAGTGACAGAGGCACCCTGAGAGGTGACAGATGATGACACATCCTCTTTTCTCAGCCTGCAGCTCCCTTCCAGGAAGGAGGCCAACATAAATTCTTCCACTCAGCAGTGCCTAGATAGGCCCGAAAGAAAACAAAAAGGGGATTAATCTCGGCCTTGCAGGTGCCCCTCAGCCGCTCTGCTAATACCCGCCTTCCAGGGAGGGTTTGATTTGAGGAGGGCTTTGCCAGGAGCTGAAACACCGACCGCAGGCGCCCCCCTCCTCCCCACCACATTTCATTTTATTTCTATCAAGCCGCGCTTCTGATTGCCTCACTCCGGAGGGTTGGCAGCGGTACATTAACCTGCCGGCTCGCGGTGAGCAACGTGGGCTGCCGACGTGGCCATCAAAGGGCCCCTTCTGTATTTGCAGGTTCCTGGAGATGCTGACAAAAAGCAGCGACAGAAAAGCCTCGGCCTCAGGGTGGCATTTTCTTGCCTTGTAATTAACCTTCACGTTGGTAAACAAGTGGTGAGCTTTGAGTTGAAACTGTTCTGCACCCCCATATTAGAAGTCTCTTCACTTTTGAAAACAGGCAGTCTACAATTTGCAGGAGACGCGCATCTTCTTGCATCTCTCCTTCGATGTCCTGGGCTCCATTCTTTCTTCTGGATGTTATAAGCCTCTTCTGACTTTTTAATTTTTACTATCCCGCTTTCTTTCTCCTCTGATCCTGTGCCACAATGGGTTAAGCGATTCCACTGAGCCTCAACATAACTCTATCAATCACTATGGGAGCTCTGAAAGGGAGATTATTGCCCATGCACATTTTAATTGAGTCATGTAAAGAAAAAGAAAGAAAAGGCTCTGATCTTAGCACCCTTGAGTCTACAGCCATACTAGAATTGCAAGGGTTTCACTTTCAAAGATTTCTTGTCCAAAATTATGCCCTACCACACTGCCTGTCTCCATAGATGTTGTACGATGCTGTAGAATTTTACCTATAATGTGGCTCATTTTAAACAGACTGGACTCTATGTGTTAAGCTTCACCAGGGCCCACTCTAAATGAGGCACCTCTTGGCTGGTTATCTGACACATACAAATGCAGTACTGATAGGTTCAAAATATACAGCCTACTCTATTCCTTGCTGCTGCTCCAATCCACATATGGAAGTATGTCCCACTCATTATTAACTCTATTAATTTTTTACTAATGTACTAAATGGCATTCTAATGGCTTAAGAACACTAAATTACTTCCCCGGATACCTTATACTGACCTAAAGTGTAACCTATTCATCGTGCAGGCACTGACCAATAAGAATGGGCAATCTGGCATGCAGATGATGAAGTAGGACATGAAACCAGATATCCAAAAGCATATCTTTCTCTCCGACTCGTTCTTTACTGTGGACAACCTCACTCAGATCTTTGGTGATTCCATGCTCTGTATGCAGAATGGAGCTAAAATTCACCATCTAGAATCTCAAAGAGTAGGGATGTTATTAGTGTAGTTTCACTGTCATGCATGCTGCACAAAATCTCAGGTCATAGGTGGTCTCTATGAAAAGTGCAGAATTAACTGGCTCCGTTTGCTTAGCCATCACTCTGTGATGTCCTATCTTTTTTATGGCCTCACTCTCCTGTTCTTCACTCTCCTGTTTTTCCTGGAGACTGTCTGTTCCTTTACACAAGGAATTGTTTTCTATCCTTCTAGGACTGTGAAGATTATCAGAGCTGAACATATAGTGGATGATTAGTAAATTCTTACTGGTTAATACAAACAGCACTGCAACAATTGAACACATAGCATTTTTATTTGTTTTTGTTTTTGTTTTGTTTTTTGCATATCACATATTACATATCCCAATTCACTCTAGAGTACAGGAACAATATGGTGTATTTTTCATATCCCTCCAAACTAGCCTCATAGGAATGTTTTTTGGTATAAGTGAGCATCCAGGAAAGACTATTGTCAGAAATAATCTGAGAAAGGTTGCCATTGTATATTCAGATGATTTTTTTTGCTTCTAACTCATAGATGCTCTGAAGAATATTACTAAATGGTTAATTTAATCATTCTCTAAGTACAGAGACAGTATCTTTCTGGATGCTAAATCTTTCAGCTAGACTTAGAAGACACATCCATGACTACTGTAGCTGGAGCACAAGAGTTAAATAGCTGTTTTTTGTTATGTTACCTGATAACTGATTGGGTCAAGTGAATTATTTGCAGTATTATCTATTCATCTACCTTCCATAATCACCAAGTGCACACATACAAACTGAATGAAACAATGACAACCTGTACACAGGTAGCATCGTCACCCAAGCCTCCCTGGCATGAAAGATAAGATTCCCACTCTTTACAGAAGGCCAACAGTCAAGTGCCACTGCAGAGACTTCTTTGGTGTAGGTGGTGACATTCTGCAATTGAGATTTCTGTCCCTCTTAATGTGGCTGCCTTGCAGTCAGCACTCACAATAATGCCATCATATATGGGACACCAGATCACTCTGCAGAGGCTCACAGAGTATAATCAGGATCCTCAGCCTCTTTTATTTATTTATTTATTTTTTTTTTTTGCGGTACTGGGGATTGAACTCAGGGGTATTCTACCTCCGAGCTATACCCCCAGCCCTATTTTTTATTCTTTATTTTGAAACTGAGTCTCACTAAGTTGTGGAGTGCCTCACTAGGTAGCTGAGGCTTCCTCAGCCTCTTTTAAAGAATGTAGCATGTGACTCCATGGAGACACATGATCTGGGACACTGGCTGTACCTCAGGGCAGAAATGTTGCTTGCTCTGTTAACTGCAGGAGGCTGTTCTGTTAGATACACAAATTAAACAAAACCAGTAAGGAGAGAAATACCAAACAACAAAATCAAAGACAGGAGAAGCAATCATGTGACCCAATTGCATTCTCTTTCTTTCAGAAACATCTCTGCATATGCTATTTAGCATTTTATGCCATATTTACTAACATGATGTTTAAGTACATTTTGTATGTGCTTTAGCATCAGCAATTTAGTGAAACTTTCAGTAACCTGGTAAGATCTGGTTCCAAAACAAAACAAAAAAAGACGTGGGGGATGCAGCAGGAAGATAGAATGCCTTAGGGTTCAATCCCCAGTATCAAAACAAACAAACAAACAAACAAACAAACAAACAAAAAACTTCTGTACTCTCCATGCATTTGCAGAGTATTACAAAGATACTCATCAATCAACAATGATCATTTACATTCTCAGGAAAGAAGTCCCATCAGGTGGGAGCTCAGCCCAGAAAGTGTCCACTGCAGAACTTCCATTGGTTCTACACAATCACCAGCCATTCCTTCAGGAGTCATGCATCAGAGTTGTCTAGCTTAGTGTCAGCTCCCAGAAAGATCCAGTTAGAGTACCATACAATATCCAAGAAGATGACACCCTCCACTGTAAAGAGAATTAAACCTAGTAGGTTGTTTACATGCTAGGATTTGGGACACAGGACCCGAGGAGTTCACAGCCATCCAGGGACACGGATGGCTATGAAATATCAGGTTGAGGTACTAATATATGAACTTAGCAACTATTCATTCACTCATGCCGCCTGCTGATTTTTATACTATGTTGCATAATTAATCTGTCAACATCCTGTGACAGGGTATAAATATTAATAATATGATCACACAGTTAGCTGTTTCCTTTAAAATTCAGTGCTGAGGAGATAAATCGCCACTTAATCTTGCTAGATTCCAAAAAGGGGAGGAAAGAGTGGGAGAGGAGGTGGAGACAGGAAGCAGAGGGAGGGAAAGAGGTTGCCAGCTAATTGGGAACAGGAGCTTTCTTATTTGAATGTGGTCTCACATTTGTACATTTGGATGGATGCTTAAAGGAAGACAGTTTTGAAGTTAGCTTAGCTCTTTTTATTCCCAGGTAATGAGATAAATCTTGCTTTTTTTTTTCCTTCTGTACATAAGGGACAGAAAGCTCTGGTTTTTCTAGCTGGCATCCTTTGACTCTGGATTGGTATAAACAGTAGTAAATTTCAGGAAAGACTTAAGCCAACCATCCCCTTTGTTTCTTGAAAGAATATAGGTTTATGGGCTGGGTGCAATGGCACATGCCTGTAATCCTAGTACTTGAGAGGATGAGACAACAGGATCTCAGGTTCAAGGCCAGCCTCAGCAATTTTGCAAAGGCCCTCAGCAACTTATCAAGACTGTTTAAAAAAAGAAATAGAAAAGGCTGGGGGATGTAGCTTGGAGGTAGAATGCCCATGGATTTAATCCCTAATACAAATAAAAAAAGAAGATAGGTTTATGTTCTCCTGGAAGGCTGACCAACAGTAATTTTGGAGATCCACAGGACAGCAGCAGCATTGACATGTAAATGTGATTAGATAAACCAGGGAGAGAATACATGTTGTGTCATTATAGCTTTACATAAAGTATCTTTTCCATGCTGCTTGCCAGGTGTTCTCTGTTTGTATTAATCAAACAGCTCCTAAAAATTTAAAATTTCCAAGAACTCTGCAGAACTGGGCTTTCAATTACGGCATCATTGTGCTTGGCCCAAGATATCCTACACTGGTTGAGGCTTTCACTGGACCCTTCCTCTTCCACTGTCCACTCTCTACACCCATTTATTCAACTGAGAATATTTCTCAATCATATAATTGGCGATTGGTATCATACTAAGAGGCATAGGATATTAAAAAAAAGGAAAAAATCAAATGCAAATCATGACATCGAGGAACATAAAGTTTAGTGCACAAATAAATATGAATAGCAGCGACAGTTATAGAGATAGAAAAATTATCTGAACAGCAAGAAAAATTCAGAAGCGTTTTACATCCGTGTTTTTTCTAAGGAGTTTTACGGTCTCATTCTGGTAATTATATTCTTGTTGCCCCTCTTATATATTTGTCCATTTTGCTATCACTGTGATTCTCTCCAGGGCTCCACCAGCAAATAAGAATGTGCAAATGGAAAACAAAGTAGAAATTCAGGGTCATCAAGTTTTACCAAATCATATCAAAGGTGAGAAAATCAAGACCTGAAGAAATGAAACTGAGCTGTCCACAGTCCTTGGCTCTATTTCTGCCAGGGGTAAGATTAGATGGAGGCTTCCCCACTCCCAGATTTAATGCTACCAGTGCCAATGTACATTTGGGTGAAAAATACAAATGAGTGAATTCTAAAGTGTATTTTCATTGAATTCTACTATACATTTAGTGACACTGTGAGTTGCATATAAGTTATATAGTTTTTAAGTTAAACTGTGCCAGGATATGTGTCTCATTGAAATATGAGGATACTTTGCTTTACTATTCATATAGATTTGAGGATGACATTTGTTTTCCCCCACTCTTAACCTCAAAGTCCATACATGGGCTTCAGGGGGTCCCTGCAGTCCCTGAAATTGTGTTCATATTTTGCATACATAGTCTTAGGGACTTTGGAGGGGATGCACGAACTCTTCAGAAATTTTATTATATTCTCCACATTATGGGAGATAGATAGAACTAAGAGGAAGAAACCTCTTGGTGGTTTGTATCAAGCTGTGAGAGACCGCAAGGCCGCCCAGACTTTTCCACTGGTGCTTTCAGCCTGAATGTGTGGTCCCTGACTGCAGTGGAATGCTAATGAGGCCAGAACTCCAGTCTGTGCGATACAAATAAGAAGCAATGGCACATCCTGCCATCAGCTCTCCATCACTTTGTTTCACAGGGTACAGAAATGAAAGGGATACTTTAGATTAAAAGATTTGTTTAATGGTCTGATTAATTCATTCCAAACAGACCAAAACTGTTCTACGATTCTCCTTTTGCTCTTAACCTTTCCAGCTTGTTTTCATGCCTGCCGACTTTCCTTTCTTCTTCCTATTTTTTTTTTTTTAGTTTAATTTAATATTCAGTAACTGCTGCTCTGATTCTGATGTAGATCATGTGGGGTGTGTGTGTGTGTGTATGTGTGTGTGTGTGTGTGTGTGTGTGTGTGTGTGCCTGCTTCCCAGGAGAAGAGTCCAAATATTTCTAAAATCCAAACCTGCTCTCTTAATACTCATCAAAACACATTATCATGCCTTAAACAATCACTGCAGAGCTCACTAAACAATAAAAGGGCATGTGCCTCTCCTGACCTTCTGTACCCTGGACATGAGTCCATTTGCTTTCTGCCGTTTGCAACATTAATTAATGGTGTAGATCTTTGCCCTGCATTGTATAGAAGACACTGAGGGATTTGCTGGCTCTAATGAATGTGAGCAGTTGTAAGTAGTATCAGCAGGTGCCAACAGAGGGAGGACTAAGTACAGAAGCTTTTTGATGGGACATTCAAGGGCTTTTCACAACAGTGCGTTGTTTGTCTCTCTTTCAGATTTTTTTTAAAGGAATATAAAACTATTTATTGACCACTGTTCACCAGTATTTACAATAAACACTATACAGTTGGGTAACTTTCTGATGACTACAAAGTTATTTATTGACTTATATTGAACCAGAAACCCAAATACTGAAAAGATTGAGCCTATGTGTTAAGGAATGAGTTAGGGTAAAGAAAATACATGCAGGTCAATAATTGAGATCATAAAAATTTGCTCATCCATTTATGCCAGTAGGTACTAAATTGCCAACATTTTTAACCATCTGATTAGGTTCCCACAAACCAAGTCTTAGACATTCTATGAATCATGACCTTTTAGATTTCAACTTTTAAAAAATATATATTTATCTTGTGGTACTAGCACTCAAACCTAGGGTGCTCTACCACCAAATTACACCCACACACCCCAGCCCTTTTTATTTTGAAATAGGATCTCGCTAAGTCACTGTGCACTGGTCTTGAATATGTGATCCTCTCTTTTCAGCCTCTCAAGTACTGGAATTATAGGAGTACCCCACTGCACTTCCTGGCTTCAACGTGTGTGTGTGTGTGTGTGTGTGTGTGTGTGTGTGTGTCACTAAGAATTGTACCTAGGGGCATTCTACCTCCAAAAACCTTATGTTTTTGTTTTGAAAGAGGGTCTTGCTAGGTTGCTGAGAGTCTTGCTACATTTCTGAGACGATCCTTGAACCTATAGTCTCCTGTTTCAGCCTCCTAAGTATAGGGAGATTTTGGGGGGTAACAAATACCCCTGTCATGCTATTTATTTATTGGTTTATTGATTTTAATATAAACAATTATATTACAGGGAAATGAACCCTATAGCATTCTACCACTGAACTCATTCCCAGCCCTTCTCATTTTTTATTTTGAGATAGGATCTTGCTAAATGGCCCAGATTAACTTTGAACTTGCATTCCCCCTGCCTCAGCCTCCTGAGTACCTGGGATTACAGACATGTAGTATGTGCTTGGCACCTCAAGCCCTTTTTTAAATCTTAATATCTTGAGAAATGTCTATAATCATTGCTTTCTACTGTAAGATTTTGGGAAAAGTATACACTAAAAATCATTAGTCCCATCCTACAATTTCATTAGTCCACAGATTCAAATGAACTCCAGATGGATCTGAGAAGTATCAGATGGAAGCAGGTAGGGTTTTATAAAAACTGGTAAGCAATCAAGACCCACATGTAAGAGAGAGTTGTGAGAATAAAATAAATGTGTCTTAGCAACATTTTGTTTTTTACCATGCATTGGCAAACGTGGAACAGACTAGATTATTTTGTTTATTTACTTTTAGAAACTCTTAATAATGAATTAATTGCAAACGATATTTTCTTAACTAAGAAACAAAAAATACAGCTACTATATATATCTTAAATTCCTGACTATAGGGGCTTATAAACAAAGACTCACTGAAAAAAGTTACATATAAACACTGTTGTAAAAGAATATTGTGAATGATAACACCTTTACCTGCTTATCTATGCTTTTTCATTTTTTTTAAATGAAAAAATTCTCTGTCCCTTTCCAGAAAGGATTTGAGGTAGCTTATCAGATACTACCTATTAGTAGGACCTTTTTTTAGAACTTAACATCAAAACAGTGCCTACAAGAATAGTTAAGAAACTGTGGTGGTGAACTTCATGTGTCAATTTGACTGGGCCACGGAGTGCCGAAACATTTGGTGAAACACTATTTTAGGTGCTTCTGTAAAAGTGTTTTGGGAAAAGGTTAACATTACTCAGTAGGCTGACTAAAGTAAATTGACTTCCTCAATGTGTGTGATTCTTGTCCAGTCAAATGAAAACTTCCATATTGCAAATACAGCTGAGTTAGAGAGAACTTCTACCTGACTTCATGAGATGGTCATTGGTCTTTTCTTGCCTTGAACTTCAACAACAAACTACCTGGGTTTCCACTTGCCAGCCTTTGGGCCGGAACTAAAGCCATTAGCTCTTCTTAGTCTTTGGCTTGTCAACTGTGAGACTTCTCAGCCTCCATACCTGTGTGACACAACTATTATAATTGTGTGTGTATCCTATTTGTTTTCTTTCTCTGAAGAATCCTAGTACAGTAACCACAAGGTGTTCATACCCAGATGGGTGTTGGCCATTGGCCAGAGCAGTGATCAGTTCTTTAAAACATAATATAGGAAACCTATGTGGAACAGAAATCATCTGGTATACTTCTTTGAAATGAAGAGGAAATAATCTTCTAAAGTAAACTTTTACAATAGAATTCAGTGCAAATTTAACAACTGCAGAGACCACAGGCACACAACTAAAGAATCTATGTCTTCCATTAGTGAAATAAGTGACAGAAATAGTCAAAATGCTTACTGCTTGAAAATAGATTCTCTCTCTCTCTCTCTCCCTCTCCCTCTACACACACACACACACACACACACACACACACACACACACACACACACACTCATATTTTTCAGGGAAGGAACAGTCAGAATACTTAAGCCATTTAACTCAGAAAGGGCTGCACATCTTTAGATTCATCTGCAGCATCCCTGTACTACTCTCCACAAAGTTTTGAAATGGAAGTTTTATTTTTCCCTCAGATCAGAACCTTGGACTTCTGTCTGGCAGAGGCAGTGTTGACAAATCGACTCATTTGATAAAAAAGAAGTGAATGAAGTGAGGGGGAGGAAGCAAATGTGCTGAGACTTAAGAGCTGCAGGTGTGTCTCCTCATGGAGCCATCACTCACAGATGCCCACTGGGTTTCCATGGAAACAGTTAGGCACCTGGCACCCAGGGCAGAACATCAGCCCCTCACCAATGGAGATGGATTATGCAAATGAGGGCCATCTTTTCTGTGGTTCTCATAGGTGCAGTTTTCTTCTTTGCTGCAGGATGGAGGTTTCTTAATAAAGTGAATGCTCAGCAATGGTAGTAGCCTTGGCCACAGAAATGCTTATTCTGAAAAGGCATTTAATTATACTAAGATATGACCTCACTTATATATGAGATCATGGTTCTGGCTTCTCTACTCTTTTTTTTTTTTTTTTTGGTCTTTCTTTTAGATTACTGGTGAGATTCAAGAGATATAAAGTACAAATGGCTTGCCAAATTCTGCCTTAACTTCTCAGAAAAATAAAAGCTTTCTCTTAAAGATTCCTTCCCCTAAGGATGGGAAAAAATGCTTCTCTCATTTCTTTACAACCATTGGTAGGCTGAAACAAATGGTCAAAGGAATACTTCTATTGTTTAATATGTGTTTATATGCATACATATTTGCCATATATAAGGTTTTATATATATACATATATATATGTATAACACACACACACACACACACACACACACACACATATATATATATATATATATGTGTGTGTATAACACAACAGTGTCTCAGGGTAGAGTAGAAACCTAATTTCTGCTTTTGAATCTGCTTTTATCTCACTGTATAGAATTGGAAACATCAACTGCCCTCTTTGGGTCCCAATTTATTAATTGTAACCTGAGGGTATTAAAACAGTTTGCCCCTAAAATGTCTTTTCTTAAAGTCCAAGCTCCTACCTTCTTATGTGAGGCAAATGAGAACTAACAAATCCAGGTAGAGAATTCAGAGCCTAGTGACAATATGAAAACCAATCACTAATTCTAGCCTTACTTGTCTTTAGGACATCCAGAGTCATAAATTTTCTAAGTAACATACCTCTTTACTCTTTCAGTGTATCAAATCCCTGCCTTAGTGGAGGTAAGTTATTTGCCTGACAGACTAATGTCCAGAAGGCAATAAAGTAACAAAAGAGGCCAGACTTAAATGTTATCTTGTAATAATTCCAAAATGGATCACTATATTGAAACAATTAACTCTTGGTTCTCCTAAGTGGTTTATTCCTGCCAAATTTTACTCATAAATAAATTAATCTCTATCACTAATACATTTTACAATTCTCTTTCTCCCAGAGATCTTCAGGAATATAACTCAATCATAAAAATTATCCTTAGCAAAAATGTAAATGTAGTCTTTACTGAGTAACTCAGTATCCATGGGAGACTGGTTTCAGGACCCCCCACAGATTCCAAAATCCATGGAGTCTCAAATCCCTCATATGAAATAGCGTAATATTTGAATGTAACCTATGAACATCCTCCTGTATACTTGAAATTACCTCTGGATTACTTATAATATCTAATACAATGTAAATGCTATGTAAATAGTTGTTACATTTTTCATAGAATGATGACAAGAAAAAAGTCTATACAAGTTAAGCAGAAACACATTTTTCATGAATATGTGTGTATGTATGTGTGTGTGTGTGTGTGTGTGTGTGTGTGTGTGTGTGTGTGTGTCTGGTACTGGGCATTGAGCCTAGGACATACTACCTCTAAGGTACACTCCTAGCCCTATTTTTGCTTTATTTAGAAACAGAGTTTCAATAAGTTGCTGAGGACCCCTCTGAATTGCTGAGGCTGGCCTAAATTTACAATCCTCTTGTCTCAGCCTTCCAAGTACTAGGATTACAAGCATGAGCCATCATGGCCAGCATTTATGAATATTTTTACCCTATATGGTTGACTAAATATACAGACACAGAACTCACAAATATGGAGAACCAACTACACATTCTAGGCAAAAAAATGCAAGGAAAAACAACATTATAATACTCCCAAAGGCATCAGTAAATCATTTCCTAAATGATGTTAAAAATCTGAGTGAAACTAAGTAAAACCTTACTTCAAACCCCAGGGGAGGAAAAAAAAAATACTATGTATTAAAATGAGATCTGAAATCAATTTGATCTGAAAAACTTCATTTAGCAACTACTACTGAAATTTTTTTTAAAAAACTCAATGTAATATAACTTTAGGGGGAAGATGTTTATAACTTAGAGAATTTCTAAGTACAGGTTTTAAATCTCATATAAATCTGATTAGCAAAAATCGTTTGCTACTATCAATTAATGTAATGGGAAACTTCTATATACAAATAAAACTGACCTACAATTGCAGCAACCTTCCCAGGAAACCACCCCATTCTGCACAGCAGCCAGCCAGGATCTCCACGTACGGTAAATCAGACTTGGATTAAGTCAGATCTCCTTCACTATCAACCATCCAGAAGTTCAGTTACCCTGAAAACAATTGGCCTAACATAGCCAGGATTTGATTACTTAACTGACAGCTCACTTAAGTTTTATTCCCAGTTGTAACTTAGGGACAAAAACAGTAAAATATTCACCTCTAACCAGTCACATAGGATTCCCCCTTCTAGTGAGGGCCCAACCCACAGCTTCTCGCCTACTCTCTATGGCAGCAACCTCCAATCAGAGAACACCTGGAGCCTTCCTTTTTTCCACTAAAAGTTTTTCCCACTCCTATGCCTGTCCTAAAATCTCTGCCAAAATGGCAGCCCCCTTGTGATGATGACCAAGTCCCTTGCTCCAGAAAGATCTAAAGAATCATGGTTTGATCTCACTCAGTTGGCCTGTGTTTATTTCCACAATAATACATCATTTTGTTTTCTGTTAAGTAGATTACATACTATCCTTGACATTGCTACAAATAATTTATTCACTTAGAACATTTTCCCTTATATAGAGCCAAAAGAACCTAAAGTGGAGTCCACATAGCATTTTCACAAATAATAATGATGCAAATGTCATATGGTGACCATCACAACAATAAACAACCCACTCTGACTCAATATGTAGCAGAGAATTTGGCATGGAATAGTTCATTTACTTCTCAGAACAGTCCTATGAGCTATTTAACACAGGCAGGTCTGAGTGGCTATGCACTTGTTCAGTCTCACCAGCTCCCAAGTGACCATCACAGCCTTCCTAAAAGCACCCTGCCACTGTATCCATATTCTGAACTCAAATGAACATGCTTCTAATTAATGAGGCATTTTATACATTAAAAGGAGATGCTTAGTGAAAGAGAAACTTTGCAAGAAGGTTTCCATAAAGTAACAGCAAATATACCTTCATTTCATGTAAAAACAAAAGACAATTTTGAATAAAAATAAAAAAGGCACAATTGAATGATTCCTTTTAAATATAGATCAGCAACCAAAGTAATGTCCAGAATACAAAATATTCTTCAATGATCAAAAAAAAAAAAGTTTTGCCAATAATCTAGCATCCCTGACTCTGATTGTACAGCAGAATTATATGGAAGCTTTGTAGCAGGCATATTCCCAGGATTCATCACAGACCTACAGGATTTAGGCTTTTCCTGAAGACTATGAGGTATGCAGGTATACCTTATAAAAGAATCTCCATAGTGATGATTCTGACAATCATCATCATCATTCCTAGGTTGAGAGACTAAGGAGATTAGTCAGTCACCAAAAGTAAAAAAGCATATGTTCTCCCTAATATGCAGATGCTAGGGAGAAGATGGGGCATAAGAGGAATTCCAGATGAAAAAGGAGAAACCCTAGATAAGCAAAGAAGTTGACTTAACTGAAGGTGATGTACAGGCATGAGGGGGGCACCCTAATGCACATGATGTACTTTCACAAATATATCAAAGTCAATCACTAAACTGAACTTGAGAAGGAGGAAGGGCGAGGGAGTGGGGTGGGAATTGGGAAAGGGGTTAAATGAGAAATGTGTGTATGTATGCCTTTATCAACTTGTACCTAACAATGATGTATGATTACAATGCACCAATTAATAAAAAATAAAAAAAAATCCTCCAAGCAGGCAGGTGATCATATAAATGAAGCAGTGAGTTGTTCAACTGACATTAAAAAAAAAAAAAAAAAAGATTTCATTCAAGGAGTTTGGAGTTATCCAAACACAGGGACTCAGGCTCAAATTTCCAGTGTCTGGTAGTTAGATTTAGGGTGGTGTTCTTTCCTCACTTAGGCAATAGAGAGAATGTAAACATTGGGAACAATAAAAAAAGTTCTCTTTAGCTGGGTATAGTGGTGTTTGCCTATAATCCTGGTATTCAGGAGGCTGAGATAGGAAGGTCACAGATTCAAGGCCAGTCTCGGGAATTAGCAAAGCCCTCAGCAACTTAGTGAGACCCTGTTTCCAAATAAAAAATAAAACTTGGATCGAGGTGTTGTTCAGAGATAGAATACCCCTGGCTTCAATTCCCAGTACCTCTCTCTTTCTCTCTCTCTCTCTCTCTCTCTCTCTCTCTCTCTCTCTCTCTCTCTCTCTCTTGCATGCACACACACACACACACACACACACACACACACACACACACCCTTCTCTTTACCTACACCCCATCCTCCTTTATCCCACAGTTCACCCTGTTTCATCTCCAGCTGTTCTCCTTAAAGACCAGCAGGGCTTGTAGAGTTTTCCCTTTATTGGATTTTTCCAGCTTTGAAAGCTTTCACTATGTGGCTGTCGTGGAAGGGAAGAGTAATGAAAATTGTCATTAATGAAAGTAAATACTGTTCATTACTTCAGCTGTAACTTATCTGAAATCTAAAATGACTTCATAATTAAAGTGCTAACCAAAATTAGGCATTGGGGTATGGTAATTAATTTTAAATTGCACACAATAGTACAAATCTAAGGTAATAACTAAAATGAAAAGAAATGGGAGAACGATATTAGCATCGTAGATATCTTTGGGATAACTCAAAGTAAGCAATTTCACTGTCACTTCTAAGGAAAATGAATAGCTCTAATTCTGACATTTGCCTTTTCCCAGTATGATTCCCTTTACCTTTTCTTACTCACCTGGCAGGTAAAGATAATAACATTTACCTTTTGTGCTCCTCAGGAATATTAACATTTTAGAGGGACTTTGAGATCACTATGAAAAAAGACACATTAGGAACCAGACAATTGCTACTATCTAGATGTAAGGGACTAAAATTTGTGGACTTAGTTTGTCCCACACATGCCTTTTTTTACCCAGGCACCAGAGGTATGCATGGTAGGCACTCAAGAAATATCTGCTAAGTGGAATATACTTCACATCTTCCGTAAATATCACTTATTTATCATTCTTCAAAACTAATTTGCCACCACTTAGAGTTTCACAGATAAACTTTAAAGCCTTTTGAATTCCATGCTCCCCAGTGTGTATATGCATGTTGAGATTGTGTCTGTGATAGGAGGTGAATCAAGCAGCACAGAGTAGAAAGCTCTAGTCAACACTCGCTTAGGCTCCAGCCTCGGGAAGCAACACAATCACCTGGAAGGGGTGCTAACACAGATTGGGCCACAGCCCAGAGTTTCTTGTAAGTCCAAAGTAATGTCTAGCAATTTGAATTTCTGACAAGTTCATAAGTGAGGCTGATACTGCCAGTCTGAAGACCAGACTTTGAGAACCAGTCATCTAGACTAAAATAAACATCAATATTCCCTGATAAATCAGGATATGCACTCTGGCATCCATTATGCTATAAACAGATTGCACCCCAAATTCAACATGCATATCAGCAATAAAAATTCTAATTGTTTGTTAAGTCATAACTGTGAACAACTTCTCCGGGCCTATATGTCTTTATCTGAAACAAAATTATGCACCTAGTTAACAAATGGGTATATAACATAATTTATTTTATGAATTAATATATCATTTCAGTTAAAAACACTTTATGAATACTTTCTACAAATTATCCAGTGTTTACTAACAGAGCAATCATATAGCTTCATTTAATTTTCACATCTTTGGGATAGGAGGAATAATCCTTGACTGGCCTATCCAATGGGTTTACCATAAGGAAGAGATCAGTTAAAGTTAACAAAGAATACTTTGAATACTGAAATCACTCTTCAAGTTTCATATTCTCCCAGTAATATTTTTATGCGCTGTTTACAGCTGACTCCCCCCCCCCAAAAAAAAGATACTTCTCTTTTCAGACTACTGTATTGAACTCCCTAATGTTGAAGTATTATAGAACTTAGCCTTGGGCCCTCTTGTCTTCTGATTATACTCTTAAGCAAATTCGCCCAATCCAATCTCATCTCGTTGCCAAGAAGTACCAAGTGTATGTCTCTGGATATGAACTTGTTTTGTGTGCTCCAAACATGTATATCCAACCATCTCTTACTCTTTTCCCTGAAAATCGACCTTCTTCCTTCCTACTCTAACCCTATCCATACAGTTAATCTTGCCAGAAATTTGGAAATAATCCTTGACTTCTCTCTCACCTTCAACCTCACATTCAATCTATCACCAAGTCTATTGATTCTGTCTCCCAAATATATGTCTAATCTATTCACTTCTCTCCTTTCCTTTTATTTCTATCCATGACTAGGATAACACTACCTGTCTTTTAGACTAGAAAAAAAAAATTCCTCTTCCTTAAGAGCCTCCTTTCCCCTCTTCGTTGGATACATCTGTCTTTACACTCTCACCTCCAGATAGTGGAAAAATTCCCCTTCCTTAGCAGTCTCATTTCCCCTCTTCACTGGATACACCTGTCTTTACACTCACGAGATCATCACTGTCATCAACATCATGATCATCTATCATTTTTACAATACTTTCCATAAAGCAGGCCCTTTACTCATAACATTTTATCTGTTAATTTTTAGAGCACCATTATGAAAGTAGTATCTCCTTGCTTTTTTGAGAAGTGAAGAATAGAGTTTTATTAACTAACTTTCCAAGGTTATACAGCTTGGTATGCAAGGTACCCAAGGCAGTAAGATGGGGCTCATATGTTATATGTACTCTATTTCTCATACACCTCAAATTCATCACTGCCTGGATTAAAGTTCATTGTGGCTTCTTACTGTTTTAGGATCAAAGTTGCTCTTTTAACTAGGGATTCCAGTGTGTTGTACAACCTGCCCTGGGTATTGAAGAATTGACCTACCTTCATCCTCTGCCTTTCTCTTCAAGTACTAACAACAGCTGTACCAGCATTATTCATTTATGTGAAAGACTCAAGTGCTCTTTCAGGTACGCTTCTCCTTCAGGGCCTTTGGAGATGCTGTTCTAGCAGTCTAATCATATCCCCTGGGAGAGGCTTCCTCTGACCCTACAAATCTATATTAGGCTTTTGTCTTGTCATGTTTATTATATGCTGTCTTTTCCTTGATCGCACTCAACATCACATTTACATATGTATTTGAGCAATTGTTAGCTTCATATCTGGCTCTAGGAGGGCAGGGACCAAGTTTGCCTTGTTCACCACTGTTTAGGTGACCTCTAACAAAATGAGTGCAATATGAATATGAATGTTTTAATAGGAAACAATAAGTATGGAAACTGAATGCAGAAACACAGGCTGCAACTGTATTGGGAAGTTAAATGACAGGAAAGGCAACAGATGCTTAGAAAAAAGAGTTGAAAACAGAGGTAGAATTTGCAAGAGAATCAGTTGTGTTGGATTAAGCAAAAGATGAACACAGAATTTGATACTGACCTCAGCTCCTGGCTAGGAAAAAGGATTACATGCACTATTTTTAGACAAATGGATCACGAGTGTGGTCCCACAGAGCAATCTGGGTCTAATCCTAGAGGGCATACTTGGATAACTAAACACAAAGAACACTATTTCCCATGGAGAGGGAAGATGGAGAAAAAGAGCACCAAATAGCCGGGAGGGAGAGAGATGGAAACAACACACAGAAGAAAACCTTAATTCCATAGTATTCAATGCAAGCTTTCCGCTGCAGCCACCACCCTGGAACGAGCGAGCCAGTGACACCAGGCGCCTCATCTGACTGAGCCCTTATGTGATTGAAGGTGCTGTACAAAGGGGGCAAGGAATGTCCAATGCTCCCATCTAAACACCACCTTAGGCAAGCTGCTTGGACCACAGTGGCCTTCTCCCAGGACGTTACCTCTGGTTACTTAGTAAGACATCTCAGAAGATGTTGTAAAGTGGATGCAGTCCAGTGACCTCCAGGGCTTCAGAATAATTAAAGAGTCGGTTCCCAGGTGGCTCTTTTGGGGAGTGCTGTGTAATCCTGGGGAGGTACATGGATCATTAGTGGTAGTGCCTCGGATACAGTTCTTTAGAGAGGGTGATTATCAAAACCTGAATCTGGCCCCACTGCATTCCTCTCTGGTCCTGATGGAGATGAAATCACTTGTTTGCTCCTACTATAATACTCCTTCTATGACTTGCTTCATCCACCACCCTCTCAGAACCCTGTTGATCTTGGAATCTCCTAAACTGTGAGCTAAATAAACTAAATAAACCTTTCTGTTTAGAAAGTAGTCACCTCAGATATTTATTTAGAAGTTAATTGCCTCAGAAGTCAGTTGCCTGTAGTAACTCAAACCTGCTTAATACACAGAACTTGCCAAAATTAAGACCACAGGGCTCAAACTTCTTTATAAATTTGGGGAATAAGAAAAAGGTCAATAACCAGGCACAGGTTGAATGCTTGTAATCACAATATGTGGAAGGTTGAGATAGGAGGTTCACAGCTTTGAGGCCAGCCCAAGCAAATTAATAAGACTCTGTTTCAAGATTAAAAGTAAAATAGGGCTGGGTTGTAGGAGAGGAGAGAGAGAGAGAGAGAGAGAGAGAGAGAGAGAGAGAGAGAGAGAGAGAGAGAGAATAAGGAGAAGAAGGAGGGAGAGGAAGAGGAGAAAGAGAAAAAAGGAGGAGGAGAAAAGAAGAAGAAGAGGAGGAGGAGGAAACAGGAAGGAAAGAAGGAAGAGAGGGAGGCAATAAAACTCCATAAACAAAATTCACTTTGGCTGAGCTCTCACTAGTTCCTCTCTGGTTGAGCAGAGAGGTGGTCCTTCCACAAATCTCTCTCTGCCTGCAAGATGACTTTCAGTGAAAGCTTTCACTTTAATGGGTTGGCAGCAGCCTCATGTTGCAGCCAGAGCTGGAAAAGTTCTAGTTTCCCCTTTTCAATCAGAAGTGTACGTATACACACCTACAAGCCATGCAGAGGAGGACCAACTTGGATTCTTGGCTGCAATAACCCCCTTCTAATATTTTGGTCACACTGGAGGAGTGAGGACAATATCCACCATAGAAACCACACCAAAAACAGGGACAGAAAGAAAAGACATTTAGACTTTTGTTTTGCTGTAAGGGCATCATGAAAACAAATCAGAACAAAAACAAACAAAAATTTTTAATCATTGTTTTTGAAGAGTGATTTGTACATAAATAGAAGCAGCAGTGGCGATAGTAAGACTGCCAGTACCTTCTTATGCTTACCTGGCACATTATAATTCTCTAAACCTGTCATTTCACTGCACTGGTTGTGAGGTATGGTGAAGCTCCTGCACATGGCAGGGATCCTGTTTCCTACAAGCCTTACATAATTTCCAGAATGGTTGACATCAGTGTCTTTTCAGAGCCAGAAAGAGTGGGACTCAGTTTAACAGACTGTCTAAAATCAAGCCACTGCAATTGGGGGAGACTAATGTCACACCTTCCTCCCAAGTCCTGTCAACTTCCTCCCTTTGATGAATTTGTGTTGAGTGGCTCTCTCTTCCCTGGCGTCTGAGCCCCTGGAGAGCAGGTGATGTGTAACCTCAGCACTAGATGCCTGTGATTGGTGCTATCAGATAAAGGGCACCTGTTTTTGTGAAAGAAAGAAGTGAGTGAGCAAAATTAGCCAAGGATAAATGTCAGATCTTTTGATTTCAAGTCCAAATGTCTCAATATAAGAGAACAACACCTCCCCTGGAACCAGTCTACCAGTTTAAAAAAAAACAAAAACAAAAAAACAGCCAGCCAGGTATTGCATGAAAACCTTTATTTCTTTTTTCTTCTTTTCTTTCCCTTAAAATGGTGGTTTGGGGCTGTTGCTCATTCCACCTTTCTAATATAAATAAGCAAGACACTGTCTTGTGGATAGAGAAAGACAATTATTGCTACCTATCATCTGCATTACAACTGCTTATTCCACCTCCTGGTCTTCAGTGCTGGGGACAAAAATGGAAATAAACCCCACTTTTCTCACCCTGTATAAGAGTCAACTCAAGGTGGATTAAAGACCTGGAAGTTAGGCCAGAGACCTTGCAGCTACTTGAAGAGGGCATGGGCCCAACACTTCAACACATAGGCACAGGTAAAAACTTTCTCAATAAGACCCCAAAAGCACAAGCAACTCAAAGGAAGATCAATACATGGGATTGCATTAAACTGAAGAGCTTCTGTGCAGCAAAGGAAACTATCAAGAACCTCAACAGAGAGCCCACAGAGTGAGATAAAATTTTTTCCAGCTACTCTTCTGATAGAGGTCTAATATATAGAAATTCACAGCTAAGAAAACAAATAACCCAATCAAAAAATGGGCAAAGGCCGGGCGTGGTGGCGCACGCTTGTAATCCCAGCATTCGGGAGGCTGAGTCCGGAGGATCCGGGTTCGCGGCCAGCTTCAGCTACTTAGTGAGGCACTCCGCAACCTAGTGAGACCCGGTTTCAAAATAAAGAATAAAAAAATAGGGCTGGGGGTATAGCTTGGAGGTAGAATGCCCCTGAGTTCAATCCCCAGTACCG